>JAQPZY010000831.1:0-210000 GCA_029931535.1 Margaritifera margaritifera | reverse complement strand
AGTAAAGATATATAGGGAATAATCTTGGGAATTATCATTCTTTACAATTGCTTGAAAGAAGAGAGGTTATTGAAATTATTCAGTTCTGTGTGGAATTTATTTAATTAGTAATTCATCTGAATTACTATACAGCTCCGTGGAATTATCGGACATTATTCTAAAACTTATGAGATTCCAGACTTGCAAGGATTATTTTGGATTTAATCAGAACTTGTCAACATCAGCACAGTACAGGTTATTTTCATTCGGAATACCACATCCGGATTACTCGGATTAACATCAGGAAGTGAACTTTAAAACATTTTAGGACTTTTAGGATATTCTATACTGTAAGTTATTTTAATCCTTTCACTTTGATTGTTTGTTGAATTATTTTAATTCTTTTAATATTTTAGGAAATTAAAGATTTGCATTTTAATCTTGAAAGCTTGTTTGTGTCTTTTATTCTGTTACATTACCCCTAGAGTCGTAACAACGCCCATCGTGGTTAACGTAGCCGTCTAGATTCGCGCGCTATTTAAATAATCGATTCTGGAAAATCTCAAAAGATAATACAACTTTACAAACAATCTATGCATCCTCTAAACTTTGACATTTCCGATACCTAGACCAAAGTTAACCTTCTTCTTCCAATCTGTCTGACCGTTAAATAAACGAATGCTTAATTAAGAATTAATTTCGCCCCCAACAGGGTCATTAAAACCATCACAATCTAGCGATTTAATACGGTATCTTTCCTCATAAATCTAATTAATTGTTCTCTGCCAAACTAAATGTGCTGTACCGAATACATCGACAGAAATTTGCACCCTTACAAAAGTAAACATACACAGGATTTCAATAACTTCTTTTAATAACTTTCGTGTGAAATATATTTATTCTGGGAGCCTCTATGCTTCTACTGCTGCTATAAAAAAAGTTTAAAATTATTAGAGACTTTTGATTATGACAGTACTTTATCAGCAAATAGTGTTCTGTTCGCACTAATTACCATAATTTGTGTTGGATTAGCTTCCAGCATATTTATTACAAACTTTGTGACACTCTTCAAATTTTTATTTATAGGCCATCTACCATGGAGATGACCTAGTTGAAATATCTTATAGAACTGTAATAACGTAAACCAGCCATAAGGCTGTCAAATACTCTCATACTCGATACTAGCCACAGGGCTGTCAAATACTCTTATAATCGATACTAGCGATAGGGCTGTCAAACACTCTCACACTCGATACTAGCAGAGAGCTGTCAAATACTCTCATACTCTATACTAACCATAGGGCTGTCAGATACTCTCATAATCGATACTAACCACGGGGCTGTCAAATACTCTTATAATCGATACTAGCCATAGGGCTGTCAAATACTCTCATACTCGATACTAGCAGAGAGCTGTCAAATACTCTCATACTCAATACTAGCCATTGGGCCGTCAAATACTCTCATAATCGATACTATCCATAAGGCTGTCAAATACTCTCATAATCGATACTAGCAGAGAGCTGTCAAATACTCTCATACTCGATACTAGCCACAGGGCTGTCAAATACTCTCATAATCGATACTAGCCACAGGGCTGTCAAATACTCTCACACTATATACTGGTCATAGGTCTGTCAACTACTTTCATACTCGGTACTAGCCATAGGGCTGTCAAATATTCTCATACTCAATACTAGCCATAGGGCTGTAAAATACTCTCATACTCAATACTAGCCATATGGCTGTCAAATACTGTCATACTCGATACTAGTCATAGGACTGTCAAATACTTTCATACTCGATACTAGCCATAGAGCTGTCAAATACTTACATACTCGATAAGCACATACGGTTCTCAAAATGTGGATTCAATGAAGTGTAATTTCAGTCCTCAAAAATAAAAATAAAAATCATTTTATTTTCAGATATAACGGTTATTTTCTGAACTAAATGAGCTAAAATGTTTTCTTATGCCATATTTGTCCAAGAGATTTGTACTCGAGCTTTTGTTCACGAGGGATGTACTAATTAAAAGAAAAATACATCCATGTTACGTTGGAACGTATGAGTGATACTGTTTGCAGGATGGCTTTTTACGTAGGAGACAAAAATATAAATTCATTTATTCATTTAACAAAAGTAACAAAAGAATATTTCAAATAATTTTAATAATAATAGCAATAACAATAATCGCCGTCCTTCAATGTTTTCGAACACAGTCTCTCTTTTAACTGGCTATACTTTGTCATTGCATTACACATCAAAATAAAACTCTACATGGACGACTTCGAGATCACTAACTGAATAAAAATGTATTGGCAAAACGCGTCACGTTGACATAAAATTCCAGCAAGTATCGATAGTCTCTAGGAAATTCACAGTACCTGCAGATATCAGTATGTTTAAATTTAGTTTTCGGAGACTGGTTTCATGTAAATACATATTTAAAAGGTAAAGATGTCGAAAGTATTACATGATAACCGTGCAAACAAGGAATGCCTTTATGTTGAATGTGGGCAAAAGGTAGACTAATGGCAAAGAATTGTAGAATCATGCTGGAAAGGCGCCGAAAGATGAGGTTCAGATAATTAGCATGGTACCAGATGCTTGAACTCCAGACCTGTTGTCAATTCCACCATAAATTAAAGCCGATCAAAAAGCTTTCTTAATGATATCCAAAGAGATGTACAGCAACAGTTCAAATAATGAAAGGCCAATGCACTGTACAAATGCCCTATATACAGAACAGTTATAATCCTTATATGCATACATTGATATATACATACGGACACACACGCATTCATGCAAGCATACTTATATATATATATATATATATATATATATATATATATATATATATATATATGTATGTATACTGCATAAGCAGTACTGTATGTATAGAAGGAATAATAGATGAATAGATGGGTCAGTAGATATATTAGGTAATAATTCTAATTGTTATGAATTGACCGATTTTTCTGCAGTGTGATTGGATATAAACGGTCACGTAATACTGATCTAGAATTTTTCACACATCGGTAAATTCTGGGGACTACTTTTGGTTCTGAATCAGTTTCCAGGTCATTTTATGAGAAGCATTATCTATACCAACGCATAACAACATAATAATAACAACAACAGGCCCCCCCCCCTCCTTGTTTTTCGATCCAAATTTGCAACCCCCAGATTAAAATCGCTGATTAGAAGTTCAAACAATGTAATTGCACAGTCATTCCTGCACTCCAACACTCACCCCTTTGGCCAAACAAAACATATGGCAGGCATTACAAGCCACTCTACATTCATAAATTATTGCATTTTGCTTCGACAATATGTTCCACTAGCTGTTATTAAAGGTCAGGGTCATATGACGAGCAGGGATCTCACTAAAAATGGATATATGATTTTTGTTTTGAAAGATCGAAACGCTAGAAAGTAAGAACAACGAATGCTAAAACAACACGTTTCATACCTAAGCTTAATGTTGAAAAAAAGCAATAGCCTGGTTTTTAAAAAAAAATTATACCGAGTGTCAAAAGTTCTTCAGATCACTGCCATGACCCGTTCTGACACTCTGCCCTATAATACTATGTAAGAGTCGACGACCCTTGGCTAGTGAAGATTGGGCTAGGTAATCTGGCGCAGTGAAGAAACTAATGAAAGAAAACTACGAGCTACCGAAAATCGAATGCTTTGTTGATGACATCCGCTAATATGATGACAGAAAGGAACAAAATTCGAATTATAAGAATTAAATGATCATGGCTGGGTATTTATTGAAGTGTAAATTGTTACCTAATCACTCACAAAATTAAGATAAAGTCCTTCTGACTTTATTTACTTTGTGAGTGATTAGGTAAAATTGACACATCGATAAATATCCGACCATGATAATTTAATCCTATAATAATCTTTCATTAAAATTCAGATATACTAAGTTTTTATGAAGTGTTATGATACATCTTTAGATGGCTATTTTGTTACATTTCCTTGGCCTAACAAGTTAATTCTGCCACTTGATGCCTTTTATCAGTATTTTTTCATTTGTTTATTCAAACGCTAAAGTTGAAATTAGTATATCTGCTTCTTGGGAAAAGAAGAAGATAGACGAGGATAAAAGTTTTATATGCTTCAAAAATTGAAACAAGAAATAGCCTTCAAGTTCACCGAGGAGGGTATAACCCGAGCTCCTCCAGAGAATGGGAGGATATGATGCCTACCGTTTCAAACGATGACGACCTTGGATCTAGTTTATGGACTAAGAGTCAAATGATCACATTTTGGTGCTGCAGAATATTTGACGCCTGCAAGAGAGTATGTATCCATCAAATCCGGAAGAAATATAGAGCGGGGGCAGATAGAGAGGAGGATCCTAATGCGGAGCATCGTATGCTGTGCAGTGGCAGTGAAGACGCGTCTCTATGTAAGACGGTGGATAAACAAAGTCAGGTTTACCAGCACAGTACTTGCAGCCTGCATCTTGTGGGTGTACAGGAGAAAGGATCAGTAGGAAGAAAAGTCATCGTTTTGTGGCCAGGGCTTGCTGATAAGAAAGTCTGGGAAGAGGTGAATTGAATTCTCTTGTAGGTGCTAGAAGTGAGCCTAAAGGGTAAGAATGAGAATGAGTTGAGGCTTTGTTTGCTTATTTCTTTGGTGTTTAATGGCACATCGATACATTGTGTTGTGCCGAGGCAACTGGAGTAAATTGTCTTGCCCAACATGGTCTGGGCAGAAATCGAATCCACATCCCTCTAGTCACAAGTCCGGCACACTAACCACCGCCACTCTGGCTGAGGGAGTAGGATAGACCTTCAAATCCATACAAAAGGGACTGAAGCAACTAAGGAAGAAATGAGTGAGTCAAGAGTTCCAAGATAGCAGGTTCAGCTACAGCAACTGAGAGACTATTTGAGGAAAAGACTGACCGTTCTGGGGAAAGTTGAGCGGAAAAAGAAGATTCGGCGGCAGAAAATGAGGATGAAAAACCCATCTTTTAATGAGAATCGACAAAGTTTTAGCAAGAAGCTGTATGAAGAGATGAAAAGGAAAATGCTTGAGGTTTCTCATCAAGAATCGGAAGTTCGTCTTAGGGGGACATGCTTTGACAACAAAATACTTGATAAGATAGAAAATACTAAAGGTCTACATGGACCAAGCTGCCCTAGGTTTACCATTCAACCTTGTAGAACAAAACCGCAATGAGACGAATGAATTTCAGGGGTAGAGGCAGCTCCAAGTCGAAATGGTGTGGCCTACGAAGTGTGTAGAGCATGTCTAAGCCTCTTCCTGTTGCTGCGAAAGCTGCAAATGCAAACGGCGTGTGGTGATGCTAGTTTATACCAAAGATGTCGGATGCTGCTAATAGTGTTGACATTCCAAAAGAGAAAGCATCCTGGACCATATATCAGTTTAGACCCATCTCTCTGCTCTGCACGGAACAAAACTCTTGACACATTAGTCCAGATGGAAGTCATAGAATGACTCCCTGGTTGCCTAGAGTATTGCAGCATGTTCTGGTATACAACCCAGGAGGCAAAGAAAAAACAGGCCAGCCTTGCTGTATTATGGCTACACCTTGCGAATGCCAATGGCTCAGTCCCCTTATTAGGTATGCCAAGAATATCAAGAAAGTCCAATCGGCCTATTTTGAGGGCTTCAAGATGCTGTTCACAAAAGAGTCTTACGTTACCAAGTTGCAAACCTTGGAGGCTGGTATTCCTATAGGCTGTGTTACTTCACCTATTTAGTTTGATTTCACAATTAGTGTGCGGCTGGGAATAAGGGTGCAGGTACAACAATTGCAGAGGGTCAGGAGGTCCCACCCATGCGTGCCTTTATATATGATCTCACTCTGCTAAACCCATCAACTGATCATGCAGAATCAGTTATAACACATCTGGCAGACGCTCATAACCTGAGGAGCAATGAAATTCTGGATTAAGAAGTCATGGGCAGAATGGACAGAAAATCTTAACTCGAGCTCATTTTCACTATTCATACATTTCACATTTTCGGAAAAACTAGTGTAGAGTCTATATCTTTGGTACACAGAGAAGTTGAGAGACATTAAGCAGGTTGATGAAATAAAAAAAAAGTTATGGGAGGGACTCAAAGCTATCGTCAAGTGTTGACTTCCCGGGCAGCCGAAGCTATGCTGCCTTCAGTTTGGGCTATTATTAAGACTAACGATGGCCACTAAATATATACAGGAGTGGAATATACCACGTGGAGCACATGGAGAGCGCACCTACTGACCTATACGTTCAATGTTCACAATTAAGCCTTCCCTTAAAAGCGCTCACTGAGAAGTTCAGAGCTGCAAAGACTAAGCTGAGTATAAACCATAGAGATCCAGATGACCAAGTGGTGCCCTAGGATGACATCACTGAGTAAACTTCTGAACAAAAGTTTTCACCAAAACAAAATAATCTAAGTGTTGATTTCAAAATGAACACAAATGTATCTGAAGTCAGGGCAGGAGGTTATTTCTGTAACGTACACGTCCTTGGTATTTGTAAAAATGAATGCTGAATTGTCATGCAATATTGTCAAATTGTAAATTAATGGAATATTTTCAGGTTAAAATGGCAATGCAATGATGGGTTAAAGAACACAGTCATGCGTGAAAATTACGTTTTCGTTGGCACTTAATTTGGTACATTGCCTAAGAAGTCCCATGGTTTACACTGAAGAATTACTGTTCGTTGGGTTTTAAATTCGTGCTTTGTATCAACCACGTAATCCACGAAAATTAGTACCCCCTATTAAAATGACGAATTCATAGTATCACGTTTCTTTCTTTGTTATGGAATTTCTATGGTGGCCACACGCAGTACCTCATAATAAACTACATTGAAACGACTAACAAAGTTTTGCAATAAAACAGGCTCAAAATGGAAAACAAGTATCAGTTCACTATACGCTATTATTTGTATAGCCTTCTTCTTGGGGTTATTTTCATCTCTTGCGTACAACACGTGTATGAGAGGGCAAGGACTTCGTATCCAAATAACACTTCGCATTACTTTCATATCTTAGATTGATACCAACTGTAACAACAGAGATTGCTGCAGTGTTTGTGTTCTGTTTATTTTACTAAGTTTGTATTTGCTTAACCGAAGCAAATATACCTTTTCTCCAGTATTCTGTTGTAAACATAAATTATTTTCTGTTAACACTATGTCTTACCTGAGAAGATAACAGTTTATGCCATAAATAAACTTTGAAGGTTAAAGATGTTTATTGTCTGCTTGTTTGTTTATTATTATTATTATTATTATTTGAAAGACGACGTAAACATGAATTGTTACGAACGAGAGGAAACCTGTTGATTAGATCAATTCGATATAATGGCAATTAAGGTCGAACCAGCTAGCGATGATAGACAGTAAACTAATCATGCAACACTCTTCGTTTAAGCTTTATATGATAGACCACAACTACTCATAAGAAACTGAATTTAAAATTGAATTCAGTGAGATAAAATTTAAAAAATGATGTGCCCATCAATTTCAGACATCTCTGGAGGTCTTTGCTTTCAATGGCTTATTATTAGCTGTACATAATGTTGGTGTAGTTCTGTGACCTGCATGCCACTTTTTAAATTTTGCTTCTTTTGCAATTTTAGCATGTTTTCGGATGTTTAATTGTTCGGTCCGTCCATTGAGTGGAACATGTTGACCAACAACAAGTGATATTCTTCTGCATTCATGTGTAACTGTAACAATATGCTTGTAGAAAACGTATGACCTACACAATGATACGAGTGAATGTTTCATAACGACCAAATGTTCAAATGTGAACCAAAGAAATTAGACTGCAACAATTAAAAAACTAAAATATTATTTACTTTATATTAATTGTGCAACAGGTTCAAAAGATCTTTGAGGTTCTTTTCAATGGCTCAGAGGCTTGTGCAAATTGGTATCTTCAGATGCAGGAAAAACTGACAACCCGGATGAAGTCACCAATCCTGATTAGCTGCCACTTATCCTTACACGTTTTGGAACACCGGATCCAATCCGGAAGCAAATCTTAGTTCCTGATATTATTTTGGGAAATCTGGCTCGAGTCCCCGGTTTATATGGCATATATCTCCATTGATCAAGTTATTCGCACTTTTCGCAGCCATCTGTATTTTTTTCTCTCGTTTTTCTTTTAACTGGGCAATACTCTGAAGCCATCTTACAGATACTTTATTTCAAGTAATCATGAGAGATCAAAGTGAATAAACTCTTGTGAGTGCAGATAGTCAACGAATGGGTCAAACATCTAACAAAAAATCCACTTTTGACTCGACCTATTTTCTTTTTCTTTTTGTGAGATGCGTTAGAAGATGAGAGTCAGAATTACTAAATTCAAATGTAGTGTGGAAAACGTTTACAAAACATTATTATTGGGAAACTTATTAATTAAAGAATAACGATACAAAGTAACCATGCGTTTCTTATACATGTTTGGTTAGAATTCATTTGAAAACGATGAAGTTATGATTAATTTAAATGTGGCGACCTATTTTATTGAAATCTTCTGTGTCATCAGAAGCACGCGCTGTTTGGCAAAAAGCAAAAGTTACAACAAAAGACGTGGAGGTAAAAGTTGTCTTGAGATATTTTTTCTTGTCATGTTTGTTGAAGATAGGGATTTAGCATAGAGAGGTTGTAATCTGGATGATCTGTTGATCTTACCTGGGGAGACCGGCTATATTTGAAGGAACTCCTTATCTATTGCGAAAGCACAAAACGAGACGGGGGTCTTTAAAACAAGTGAAACAAGCCTGGAATATTTCGACTTTTTCTTTGCTAGTGGTCAGGCCTTTCATCAAACCTTTGACATAATCGATACCCAGCTCGCAAGACACTGGGAAACTATCACTAAAGTCAAGAGTGTTTTGTGATATTCCTCTGCTCAAAGTTAATATCAAAGGCGATTTAATGTCTAAGACTGTCTGATAAATTTGCAAATATCTGAAATGTGTAGATATAGTTACTGTATAAAGTGAGCGGGAGTCGATTAGAGTTTATATATGTCAATCAAAAGCTCTGAATCCATTCATCGAACTCTGAAAGGATAAATTCAATATATCAAGAAATATGCTATAAGATCGTACATACGGGGGGGACGGTTACCTTTTAATGAACTCTCTATTTCTACAGCTATAATACGCCATTCGTCTTACCTGTAAAGCAGCGTTAATTGCAGTACTAACGAGTAGAAAAGTCCAGGTAAACTGAACTGTGCCTTAATGCAAGAGACGCGCTTTACCTGAGTAGCTGATTAACGAGCTGAGGTGTGTGTCAAAGCTATGTTGCCAATTTCACTTAAACGAGAGCTGTCAGTCAATCAATTATGTATTTTTCAAATTGAATACTTTACTTTTTTGTTGCTAGACTGACATAGAGTTGGGAAGTGTCAGGTCTCCAGTTCATTAAGAATTCCCATACAAGTGACAGTCCTAAATACATCACCTCAAGTTAAAGAATCGAAGGACCAGAGAAAGAGAAGAGTGTTTCTGTAATGGATTATGTATTTGATATACGCATGTGAGACTGAAGAAATCTTAATAGCCGAGCTGAGATATGAGCAAGTATACAGACTGTATGAAAGGAAGAAAAGATAATTAAAACGATCAATTAGTCACTTATCTCACAGCAGTCATACAAGAAAAGATCCTTCCTAGAGATAATATAAGAACTGATAAACTTTCTATGAGAAATACTACATACTTACGATGTAGCAAGATGACAGGTGGATACATTTTGCCAAGTAATAAATATGTTTGCAAAGAATGTGTATGAAGAATAATTTGTATATCGGAGGAGTGCAAAATTCAGAAGACTTTTCATTCTGACTTACAGACACAAGAATGAACTCACTATATTTTGATTAGAACGCCATTCAAGACAACATTAGGCATGTCTGAGTATGATGATGTCCAAGTAATATTTAGGAACAGGTAAGTCTTTTTCTAAATTTAAGATGTACTTTATTGATCTTGTAATATAGTAAAGAATTTTATATATCCATATGTGTGTCTGTGTACTATCAAACCATTTAATTTTAAAGCAACGTATGTCTGCTTCTACGTCTGCCTGTATGTCTGCATATTTGTCAGTCTTTTTTGTATGCATGCATATATGTGCATATGTATCTATTTATGTATGTGCAGATGTATGTATATATAGGAAAACTGTACAGTTTTGTATTTAACTCAATTTTCTATTCTTCTTTCCGTTGGAAAAAAAATGTAAAATTGCTAACTATTTTTCCTTTTCTTTGTAACAAAAATGAAGCCTCTTTCAAAGTATATTTATATAATATTGTTTAATTTACCTGTCGGGATTATATAATCAAAAATACACCTGACCCCATTGATGTGATAGAACACGAGCTCGAGGAATTATTTCTAGAATTATGAACGGGAAAATTCAGTTTGTGATTCACATTTTAAGCACGCAGTCACATTAGGTGTTATCGTAAATAATGTGGTTTATGAGTTCAGTTGCATAGTACAATACACAAAGAGCATGCTGGCTACAGGCATTTAGGCTTTGAAGCAAACATTCTGCTACGAGTTGCGATAAGATTAAATGGCACGTAATTGGTCCACTGGTACCTCAAATGTGTAACAAAAATTATCAAACTTATCAGAATGTGATAACAACAACAACAGCTACGACGACAATTGGAACAAAAACGACATCATTTTGGTTCCTACAACTACCTAACTGAAACGCACTAAATAGATCATACTGAACAATTTTAATGTGCTTCCGTGTATATATATATATATATATATATATATATATATATATATATATATATATATATATATATATATATATATATATATTAACTTTTACATTTAATAACTAATTAATTCAAATAATTTTGAATATTAATATAGATTACAGTTCAGTTCACTTCTTTCATTGTTCATCACTGACAAATATTTATATTAATTTGTTGGATTATTTTTTTTTCTTCTCCAAAATACTAATAATTAGATGATAATTTGTTTAACATGCATATAGTTAATGAAATATTTCAAGCACAATGGAATAGTATCCGTGCACTTGCAAGTTTATGAAATATTTTAAAAAATCGTCGTGATCTTACAGTTTAGAGGTAATACTTTTTGAAAAAGATTATAGCTGTAGCTCTGAACTTTAAACATTATATCTTAATCTTGTTATGTAATTTATTTTTCTTGTCTTTTGCATTATGTTACATTGTCTTTGTTTCTTTACTTTTGTTTTGCGTATGTGTGAGTGTATGTGTGTAAAAGAGAGAGAGAGAGACTGTTTACCGCTTCAAGTATGAAGCCTTCAGTTTAGCACAACCACCACTATAACAACATCGGTTTTTATCATCATTACCGCGTAGCTCCTTCGTTATAATGGGCCTTTACCTCAAATTCCATTATCACCTTTACAAATGTGTCACAGTCTTCGTGCCATCAACTTTACATGGATACCTCTTCCGGGGAAAGTGTTCCAATAATAGCAACTACAATCCACCTCAGAAAATGTTCAATGGTGTGCTCTGAATTTCGCGAACATAAATATACGCTGTCTTACAAATACGCAACTATTATTGTTTTTAGTTCGCGAAATTCGTCGATAGTTATTAGCGAGAGGGTAATGTTTCATATTTTTAAAACTAAAATGTTAAGTATAATGTCCAATACATTAAATTCAGACTTTATGAATACAAGCATGATTTATATTCAAGGAACATTGGCTATTTAGAAGGGATGTTGGTTGCTTAGAACTTTTTTAAATGGAAGAAAAATAGTGAATCAAAAGTTGTTGAACACGTATTCATTGTAGAAGCACAAAAAATAGCTAACCTTACGTGACAATCGAGAAAAATTACTACCGAGTTCAAACGAAGGTTCTTTGCAAAGCAGAACTCGTATTAATTGTATCGTGCATATTTTGTTCCGTCATGGAAATCACCACCCGAAGGATTGGTATTGCGAATTTCGACAATACAGAATCGATATAAGATAGAAAGATAGGAAACTTCAATTCTGATTCGCATACTTATCTTAGACCGATGGAAATCCGGCAATGGCCAAAATGTTGAAGAGCCTAAGATTCTGTCCGTTGTCGACTTCTTTCAGGATGAGACGCTTTTATCTGAAAGAAAACTTTTAATTTGAAAGAGGATTTGATTGTAGCTTGAAGCCATTGAAACTCAGTGAAATCTAGTACTAGTATGTATTAATTATCCACTCGAGAATAATGTCTTCTTCGTCTGTCCTCAAATACGTTTCTAGCATATCTTGAGATCCTATTCACAAAGAAGCATGGTGGTTAATGTACATTCTAAGGTTTTAGCATAACATATCGACATGCTTACATTTGATAGGAATTTGGCCATTCATCTTTGGAACGTGTCAGTGCCAAATGATATCGCTACAGATGTAAACACTGTTACAAAACATATCCCTTTTCCACAATGTTCAAGTGTTATTTGACAAGACAAACAGGATGGCAAAGGCCTATAGAGTTTTTCAGATCGGAGGAGTAAGAAGGTCATTTCAGTTTTTTTAATGTATTTTAATCCATTTTTGGCAACAAATAATTATGAGGTCAAAATGAGTTGTATCTTAGATTCCCTGATAACATAAGTAGCTTTGGTACATTCTGAGATCGATCGGAATCAAGTGGTAGTTATTATACCCTGTAGCAAATTGACATTACACTGAGTGCTCTGTTAGCATTACAAATGGATACATAACCGTTAACACGTGTGTCACAAACACAAAATATATCCATGCAAATAAAAACTACAGGTCTTTAAATTTCAATACCTACCTTAAAGGTGGAACATTTTAAATTTAATACAAAGGTAAATAAATGTGTAATATATTTTGAAGTGCAGTTACGAGAGGTAGCAAACTTTATGTTTTAAATTCCAGTCATGACTCGTAATATACAATAATGGCTGTTGAGAAATATCTCAATGGGAAAAGCTTCTGCCGTTTTCGAGTACACTTAGGCTATTAATTCAAAAGGAATTAAAGCTTTATAAATTACTAATTTTGTTAACTAATCTTTCGAATGTCTACGTGTCATGATAGTCAATGAATTTATTTACTGACGACAAAATGCGACAAAGGAAAAAATGTTCTTTTCATTTTATGCTAGATAATTTTAAGTCTGACGTACACAGGCAGCCACATGGGCATCTTTCTTGGACAATCAGTTTTCACAAATTCGAAAGAAAAAAATGAGATAGGATGACGAAGAGAGTTCTTTCTTTGAAGAATATGTACTGTGAATTCATTTATTTTCATGAATATCAATTTGCGTGGCTTTGTGATAAATGACGTTTTCTTCCGTACCTAAGTTTGTGGATTGAGGATGGTGCCCTATACTTTCTAACGAAGGAAAATCGTTCTTTGGGTCTTTGAATTCGATGTTTGTAGCAACCGCGAAATCCGCGAAAATTTGTACTCCACGAAAAATAGTGAATTCACGGTATTGGGTATTACACGCATTATATTGATAATAAAAAAAACTGACACTTCATGTGAAGATGTGCTTCATTTATGTTGAAAAATTAAATTATATTTAACCTTTAAATCAGTGGGTAAATAATATTTAATTCACCGTGACACATATTTAATGTTCAAACTATTTATCAGGTACAAGACGATTCACGGTTTATGTTCCCCTAAAATAAAAAAATAATAAATTATATTTCCAACTCCACAATTTTAAATTTAAATGTGCTGCATTTTCATAGAGTATGGTTTGCTTTCAAAAAAGATCTCTCTCTCTCTCTCTCTCTCTCTCTCTCTCTCTCTCTCTCTCTCTCTCTCTCTTAAAAAGTCTTAGGTGAAATACGACAGCATTATCACAAATTAAATTCTATATAATTGGCGTGCAATGACAAATTCCAGCATCACGTTAATAAACCTTTTACAACTCCATTGGCGTCACCTTGAGAGTGTCATCCAAAAGTGTCAGTTGCAATCCACCAAATATAATCTGAGTAACTTGCATTGAATTTAGCGAAAAGTGCACACTCTTACACTGAAAAAAGTTTGTGACTAGTTGTATTCTTTAGCAACTACTAGTACCACTTCAATTCCGTTTTCTTCCAACGATAAATGACACGTATAGGCGAACTAGGCGGTCGCCTAGGGCGCCAAGTTTTAAGGGCCGCAAAATTAGACGGTAAGGGGCGTCAAATTAGACGCAAGTGAATTTTTGGCATAGTTCGCCTAGGGCGCCAAAAAACCCTTGTGCTGACCCTGATTGTTTTGTTTATTCCAGTATACATTGAATCTTGCGAACTCCTGCCACGAGCAAATAAAGAAAGTGTCTGTTTTGCCTTATAGTCTAATTACTGGTCATAAGCTCATTTGTTAGACATTTTGGAACAGCTACTTTAATATTTTCAAAGAGACCAGAAATGTACCATAGTCAAATAGTAATGTATCTCACGTCCACAGTAAATACTTATTGTAACAAAGTGTAAGATGCTGTCATTTAAGGATTGAATCTTTTTTTTTTATTCAATGAATATGAACCGAAAAAAAAAGCTGTGCAAACTGTATGATTTGCAAAGCGAACTTATACATAAGTTTGCGCGGCGTTTTTCGGTTCACACTTAAATGAACGTAAAAAAAAAATTGGTAAATTTTTAAGACTCGGTTTTACATCAAATAATGACAGCAATTGAAAATTCTTTCGAAAAGTGTATTAAGTAAACCATTATAACCTTGTCTAGCCGCGCATGAATACATGCGAAATTGAGCAATATGCGTATTTTGCATACAGCCAATCAGGAGATGGCAACCAGTTGCCTGACAACATGGCACAAATTGACCCTTGGTCATGAAATCATTATATCAGCAGCCTCAGTTGGACTATATAGTCAGATTACACAAGTAAACTCCATGGTGGAGAAATACGCATATGATTAAACTGCAACATTAATTTCGATTTGTTTAATTACTTTCGCCCTGATTTCCCGAAGTCGAAATTTGGTTGTAGCGCCTAATTGTCCTAGCTAGTGTATACCATTCGCTTTTTGAGAAGAGATGTTTTATTCATTAGCTTTTGCAGTATATTTTATAGTTTACTGAAAATGACAAATATACTTAACAGGGAAAAAAAATCAGAGAGAGTCGTCATTGTTTATGGACCTCATCAACACACGAAGTGATAACAACCAATCAATATTTGGGTTGCTAAAAACTGGCAGCAAATCTTTCTTTCAAGCTAAAGCGGGGGGGGGGGGGGACTGCCTGTAATTACTGTGAATGAAGAATCTTCCCTTTAAAAAAAAAAAAAAAAAAAAAAAAACGAAGCAGTCATTGTCAGTGATGCAAGTAGATTTTAACTCTTACCGGTACGGTACCAACCAACCCCCCCCCCCTCCCGTACCGGCAATAAATGTCTTAACAGTACGGCGTACCTGACCGTACCGACTTCGACTTTCTTGCACCACTGGTCGGTGTTGATGTTGTTTCAACAACAGCAAAATTCCAGCACAAGTCTCCTCAACAAATTCCAAATTAAATGGCCGCAGAATTTTTTTATACAACGTATTTTTGATTGACAGCATTTATGGATATGTGCATTTGTGATTATGTAGCCTATGTAGACCTATGTGTGTGTGTGTGTGTGTGTGAGAGAGAGAGAGAGAGAGAGAGAGAGAGAGAGAGAGAGAGAGAGAGAGAGAGAGAGAGAGAGAGAGAGAGAGAGAGAGAGAAAGATTCATACAGGTATGAACAAAAGAAATTCAAAAGGGCCTGGTCAATCAGATTGCTGGAAATCGTAATGAAGAAATAAAAATTTTATTATTATAAGTTAAATTCTGATCATTTCACAAATGTATAAACGTCACTCAGTACAGGAGCCTTCATTACGCGATTCTAATCTGGTGTAAAATTAGAGTTGCAATCTTCCGTTGTTTTTGTCTTTGTTGCAGGTCACGACTCCGATCTGCCACAGTACAAAATCGCAATCTACGCTTAGTGATACTGAGTTCCCATGGAATTTAATCTGAGCACACACACTCATAAAAACGCACTTTCTCTGTAATTCCCTTACTATTTTACGTATGCATAAATGCGGACATAAATAAGGTTATTTCGTGTTATGACAGTATTCCCTTGAAAGTACCAGAATACAAAAAGTTTACTTCAAACTTTTGTGTATTCCGTAGATTTTAATAAATAAGTATTATTTAATTATTTCTTTAATTGATTATTTCTTCAAGACTATGTAGTTCCAAATCGGACATCATCAATAAATAATTAAATGATCAACACGAAATCATTGTTAATATACTAACAAATGTAACTCGCTGCCTGACACGAAATGTAATGTGCCGGCTTGTGGCATGAAATATGCTTTTTCTAGCCGACGTTTTACCTACATGAAATTTGTTATTTATTTAGATAGTTTAATATATTATAGGTCATACAATAAATAGTATATCTTGTGTCAAAACCGGTCGATTTTGGGCATTGTAACAGATACATCTACAATTATCACACAGATCAAGACTCACAGTCAGTCAGATGTATGAATTTCTGTCAACTGATTTTCATAAAGGAGGTTTATATGTGCTACTAGGAGATTGTTTGGCCTAAACCATTCAATAAGTTTCCTAAAGCATTGCTACGCTACTTAGAGCATGGTTGAGGCTAATGTAGATCCTCTCCTGCAAATGATTAAATGACCGTGATGGTCACACCTCGTCCCATTCAATGACCCTGATTGTCACACCTCATCCCATTCAATGACCCTGATGGTCACACCTCGTCCCATTCAATGACCCTGATGGTCACACCTCGTCCCATTCAATGACCCTGATGATCACACATCGTCCCATTATGTGGCTCTCCTTCATATTCACAAACTAGTTGACCAAATTTGTATAGTGAACAGATGAATCAATTGCTTTGCAAAATAGTTGACCAAGTTTGTATAGTAAACAGATGAATCAACTGCATTGCAAACTAGTTGACCAAGTTGGTATAGTAAACAGATGAATCAACTACATTTCAAACTAGTTGACCAAGTTTGTATAGTAAACAGATGAATCAACTGCATTCGAAAAGGAAAGATATAGAGAGAAGGGAAAGTGGTCATTCAAAAAATCAAAACAAAACAGAGAATACAATGGTTTAGTTAAATTTGCAATGTCGTAAATAATGGAAAAATAATACAAATGGTCCAATACAGAAGCTGTCTTTTTGTATCATCCAAAGATAACTTAATATTTTACTACATGTTTTCCAACTTGTCACTGAACCCTTACGAGGAAAGCACCTGCCAAATCTTGTGAATTGTTTATCCTCGTATAATAAAAATCCTATGTATATCAGATGAAAATTTAAGGCACAACTAAGTGTGTTAGGTTGACACATTCCCATTTCCAGTGTATATCTTCAGTACATACATTAACAGTTACGATCCATGTCCAGCATGTCAATATCAAAATTAGAATGGTTGCAACAATCCCCAAAATGGTTCAGAGACCATTCCATCCTGGTTCTAAATTTTAGAAGGACTGAGAGGCTGAGAGTTAGGAATAGTAACCTCTGATGAAATCGAACACTGTCAACACCCTTCCATAGGCAGATGCCAGTAATTACCATGAAGGTAATATGCTGACAGTGTGGAAGCCTTGATGATCTGCGATAAATACCATATAACACAGTCTGAAGTGTTTAATGAAAGAAGAAAAAAATAAACACTCGCGCTTGGCGTTCGTGCTTTTTTCTTTTATTTTCATACAACATTTCAAATTATGTTATATCACATACTAATATTATATGTGATACAGAAATAGCGTTTAAAGGAAGCTAGGAGGTCTAATTATTCTCAATCGAGAAATGTAAATAAAAATTCAACAATTATCAAATGGGTCAATCGTTATCTATATAATTTAGAACGGTTTTTAAATATGACGTATAAAAGACTTGATAAAACAACAATTATCAAGGCACTATTTTTTTTTTCATGCACAGGACTAAAACTAAGTGACAGTTTTAACAAAATAGTTTCCCAGATTTTTGTTGTTGCAATTATCAACGATCTTTTTTACCCACATAAGTTGTGTAAATTAATCGCTGTGTTTTCTCATCGACACTTTAAATGAAAATTTCGATATTTCATTGATGTTTATTTGTTGAGTTATTTTCAAACAGGACACCTATGGGAAACAAATAGGAATCAGCACAATCGTCCTCTCTGTTAACAAGTTTATTTTGAAGGCATTGTCTAGAATGATCACAAATGAAACCTTTTCCTGAAGGTTTCTGCATATATCGCATTTATTTATTTTTGTCCTTTCTTCCATAAGAGGAAATAATATTATCTCACAACAATTGCTAGCCCTTGGACGTTAGAGATAAGTAAAAAAAATCTGACCTTTTTCTACAGAGTCATTTTGAAGACAATGTGCATTGTATTGTGCACACCCAGTAGTTCTTGAAATATAAATCATGTAAGTTTAAATTTTGAAGCAAAACTTCATAATGTCCATCTATTTTTCTTTTGGAAAGGACTGGTGAAAGGTAGATGCACCCCTGTCTGTTCCCAAATCATAGAGTAAACGACCTTTCGCCTATAAAACAAAACACTATCAGAGGATTTGTCAGAGGTACTGAGTTCAATATTCTGTTAGAGCACCTGGTCATGTTCACTTTCTCACAGTATGAAAAGCATGTGATATATGATTTTTAAATCCTATGATTATATAAGTGTGTTCATAGTGTTTAAGCTTCATTCTCTTCCTTACTTGTTACGTGACAGTTTGCTTCTTTAAAGAATATTTCTCTAAAAACCCAATTCACTAATAGTTTCCTGGATTTAGTAAGACATCAGCCGTGTGGAAAGAAAAGACCCTTATTTGAAGGAATGTTTCTTATTACCATTACTTGTGGTATTAAGCAATCATGAATTTGTCTTTCACCAAAAACAGAGTTCGTACTCAATTGATACTAAGTTTTGAAGCACTTCATTCACCTTTATATTGGAAAGCATTCGCGCCGCTGTTATTGCTAAACCTCTCAGGTACGATTCGTATGATTGCTGAACTGTATACGGTACAGGTTTGACGCCGATTGACATTTTAAAATAAAATCAATCTTATGCTTGCGATCGTATTTACTATACAGGAGAAACTATTGCAAAAGAGGACATATTTCTGCAACAATACTGAAACCCTTTTCAAATGAAACAGTCAATGACGATTTTTGTACTGAGTAACCGACATGGTTTTCCCGTGCTCCAAAGAATAATTTTGAGAGAGCCTTGTTATTAATTCCATCTGTTCTCTACAGATCCACTACACATCAAAGTAACGTAGAATATTAATATTGCTCCTCAAATAGAAGCAGGTGAAACTGTTCCCATGCTATTGTCTGGGCATGCCCAATATGAAAACATTTCCTGGGCTTAATGGCGCAGGGAGATGACTTTTCTGACTAATATTTCCTCACAGCCTTGTACCTTAATTTCGGTCACTAAAAGGTAAAATTCCGAAGTGTATACAAACTCGATTACTGATCTGTTGAAAAAAAAGAGAGTAGAAAACGGCTTTCAACAACGTTAGGGAAAATGTTGTCTCTTCTTTAATTCAAAAAGTGTCCTCCCTTTTTTATTACAGTACACAAGAGAAATAAATATATTTATTTGATATCGATATAGTATCTCTGAATCCCGCGAACTAGATCAATCTTAACCTCTGGAAACTGTAGGTTCTTAAGGACTTAGTAATAGGTCCCACTCTCTTCAAGTACCGATGAAGCTTTTCTTTCTGTTAGGGAACACATTATGGTGTGATTTTTAAACACATACCATGCATAAGTACTTGATTCTTTATTTGCAAAATATCGATCTCGAAAGGACGTGAAATCCTATTAAAGTTTACAGATAACAATATATACCTTTTAAACTTGATATCGTTGAAAATAGTTTTAAATAAACCTATATCTAAACAATCAAAATCTCTTTATGCCATGGTCTTGAAAATATTTCACATAAATCTCGTATTACTTTAATACTTTGATGATTTTAAAAGTTTTGTTTTTTAAAGAAATTTTTAGTCTGATATTTTAGATACATTTTGTCCAGGCATGGTTTTCATGAAACAGCTTTTTCTATTTATACCTTTTTAATTGATACAACCTAAATGATACCGCTAATCCATATTATCCCTCCAGCAAAAATCAAAGGCATAACAGTACATGTATATAACCATGAAAATACGTATGTTGTGACATACATCAAAGCACCGCACAGTAGTCTTCTGATTCGATTTATGTTAGACAATTGAAATCGAATATGACAACATTGAAATATCAGCAAATGTTAACGCGTATATATCTTATTATCTCCTCCTGTGTTATATCGCATCGTCTCATTAAAATCATGTCACTGACATGAGATATATTTTAGAAGGTTAAATAGCTTCCTTATTATCATTATTGATGTCCAATTAATACATTAGCATACAAATTATTACCATAGCAAAACTTCGATATTAACTCCAGGAGATATTTTCAAAGACCGAAGATCAAAACTGTTCAAGCGCATGAAACATAATATTCGTGTACGAAACGCACTCTTTGATAACTAGTTGGGTGTAAACGCACTCTTTGATAACTAGTTGGGTGTAAACTGTTAATCCATTAAATACGATAACAAATTCGAGCGGAAAAAAAGAAAAAAAAATCAGAACGGAACAGATTAAAACTTTATTTACACTCAGGTCACAAATGTGACACAGAAGCAATGTTCCTGCTGATCTTCGTATCTTTTCACTAACACTTTCGCCAAAACTGATTTTTATTTCACCAATTTGGGATAAATTTTCGCCATCACTCTTTCAAATGTCTACTTGTATTACAAAATCACTTGCCAATCTGCATAGACCCAGATCTGCCGGCGCATTATGCGATGTCAGATTTGGGTCTGTATAGTTTGCAGTTGGACTCGACTTATAGACAAGTATTATACAGTATATTAATAGATAGTATGTCTTTAGAAATGTTGAAAATGTGATGTTGGTTTTCTTTTCCGTTTTATACACATGCAAATTATTATTTACTTTGTACATTTTCCTTATATAAGTTTATATTAACCTGAGAGGAAATAATGTTAATTTAACTGTATAAAACAAATTCTGTAAAATAGTATCAGCATCGCAATATAATAATAGGTCTACAATTTTTTCAATTTGCAATGAGTGGCAGGAACGATACATTTGAAATCGTTTCATAGGTATATGCGTGCCTGTGTTGAGTAACGAAGCCGACATATGTATAATATTTTACTGTGCAATGAGTTAAGAATATAAATCTGAAAATGAAAAGCTAACCTAATTAACTCAGGTGGAAAAGAAAATGCTGTAAATTTTATCCACAGACATAGATCTAAAGTTGTAAACCCCCTGATGGAAGTTAATTAAGTCGAATTCCGTTGTATATTCAGTAACGTACCTTTGTATTATGTACACAACACAACTGGCAACTAACTCAAACGGTTGACGCAAACAGCGTTACCAGGGGCCAATTCCAGGAGGTGGGGTGGGGTGAGAGAGCCGGCGCGTCCCTCCTTCCCCCCTCCCCCACTACCACCACCACCACCACCACCACCACAACCACTAAAACTGAACGTGAAACAATCGGAACGTTTCGTTAAGTAAGTTTTCTTTACAGTTAGATGGTTACAATTATGCCATGCAAACGCTTAAAATGCAGGGGCTTCCTAGGGCTTCCCCCCCTGGGCCCCACAGACCCATCGCCTAGTTGTTTACGCCCCCGCCCCCCAAAGATACTCAAAGATATTTCTACATCCGCCTCTGGTTACGGTTACTGCACGCATTCAGAAGAGGATTTTTTGCAACATGACCAAGAGTAAAAAGTTACGTTATCAGTTCGATTCGTATCATTTATTTTTTTTTTTACCCCGAAAGTTTCGAAAAATTCATATAAATTTCGCTAAAAGGTTGTATTTTTTGCAAATTGCTAATCTGGCTACCGACAGCGGAAACACTGTATGAGGATATTCCATCAAACTGCATAGAGTGGTAGCAACACAAAAGAATACAATCAAATATTTTCCAGGGCTTAAAAATTGTCTGTTATAATTCAAATAAAGTTTCACAAGTTTCTTATTACATCATTATTTCGAGAAAAGAGGATTTTAAAAAAAAACCTGTAAGTATTAATATTCCTATCAAACGAAGGTTTAAGGTAAATACATTTACTATTACAAAAATATGGGCATTCAATTGTACAGTTATACTCATCGCTATTATTACTAAAATATGGGCATTCAATTGTACAGTTATACTCATCTCTACTATTACTAAAATATGGGCATTCAATTGTAGTTATACTCATCTCTATTATTACTAAAATATGGGCATTCAATTGTACACTTATACTCATCTCTATTATTAATAAAATATGGGCATTCAATTGTACAGTTATACTCATCTCTACTATTAATAAAATATTGGCATTCAATTGTACAGTTATACTCATCGCTACTATTACTAAAATATGGGCATTCAATTATACAGTTATACTCATCGCTATTATTAATAAAATATGGGCATTCAATTGTACAGTTATACTCATCCATATTATTAATAAAATATGGGCCTTCAATTGTACAGTTATACTCATCTCTATTATTAATAAAATATGGGCATTCAATTGTACAGTTATATTCATCGCTACTATTAATAAAATATGGGCATTCAATAGTACAATTATACCATCTCTGTTATTAATAAAATATGGGCATTCAATTGTACAGTTATACTCATCTCTATTATTAATAAAATATTGGCATTCAATTGTACAGTTATACTCATCGCTACTATTATTAAAATATGGGCCTTCAATTGTACAGTTATACTCATCGCTACTATTACTAAAATATGGGCATTCAATTTTACAGTTATACTCATGTCCGATAGTATTAGTATTACAAAGCAAACAGACTCTTTCTTCTCCAGGAACATTCAACCATCGACCAGTTTTAATATGTGATTTTCTATTAGAAAACCTGAAGTTAGACAGCTTTATGCGATAAGTAACCGGTAAATGTAATAAGTAATTATCCAACTTTTTTATCCTGTAGGTCCTACCTGTAGAAGAATTCAAAATTTCTGTTTTCCCGTGTTGCAGATATTGATATTGAAGAATGTCATCGATTGTCTTTTTCGATTTACAATATTAAATTACCACTATAATAGCAGATTTCACAGGTTGAATATATATATATATATATATATATATATATATATATATATATATATATATATATATATATATTGTATAGGCTGACAATATCAAATCTTGCTAAGAATATGCTGCTCAGAACTGTACATAACCATTTACATTTTTCAGACCAACATGGGATGTGTTTGTGCGTGAAAGACGCACAGAGTCGAAGTTCAGTAAACTTAATGTAAAGCCTGTCCACTCCCACCCCCACCCCCACCCCGATCTCTCTTTTCATTGTATGTGATACTGACGCTAAATTGTGATCAACTACTTTAAGGAAAGTGTGAATCAGTGTTGGGCTTATTGTGTGGAACTCAATATTTGTAAGAGCACATTTTATAATTTTATATTTTCAATTACATTGTTCATACTGGTAGTAGCATGCTGTCACACTTCACCATGAATCACTGAAATTTATATTTTAAAAATTTAAAAAATAAAAATTATAAAAAAAATTTCCAAGTGAAGATGCATGTCATGTTATTTTCTGGGAGTGATAAAAATAATAATATCGACGTTGCACAAATTGTATATATCCATGCATTAGAATGTAAAATTGTCTATATCCATGCATTAGAATGTAAAATTGTCTATATCCATGTATTTGCATGTAAAATTGTCTATATCCATGTATTATAATGTAAAATTATCTGTATCCATGCATTAGAATGTCAAAAATAGCATAACAGTTGCATTTTATCATTTATCAATTTAAGTTTAGAATGGGTTATACATCTGCTGGAAATAATAGTAAGTCCGTCCCCAATTTAATTTCAAAATGAATGTGTCACACAGCTCTGCTCATTGATTTAGTTTTGACAAAGATATCTCCCCCACCTATCTGTTTATCGAGGTATAGAATTGTGCCTTTGTACAGCGAAGTTTTCTTGTATGTGGTGTGTACTTCCTTTTGCATGATCATATCCGTTAGAGAGTAACAACTGATGGCAGTAATCAGTATGGTACTGAATACTTTAAAAAGTAAACCTATAATCTCTCAAGGCTATAAATGTACCACGCTGAGAGTGATTATTAAATTGGTGTATGCTTCAAACTCTAATTAAATAAGCAGTGCCATAAATTCAATACAAGTTAAGTGGAGTCGAACTTCAGTCTAAAGCTGTTTTGAGGGTGTAAAAGATATCTTCTCGTCGAGTTACTTCATGGTAGATGAAGCTTAACAAGTACTCTAGGACCGCATATAATTCATGAAGGTACTGCCTGTACTCGCGTATAGGACGATCCAACTGCAAACTGCATCTACCCAGATCTGCCGGCGCATAATGCGCCGGCAGAACTGGGTCTATGCAGTTTGTTAGAAGTAATCAGTACAACAAACAACACATACCATGATCTACCTGCGTATTATGCGCCGGCAGATCAGGATCTATGTTGTTTGCAGTTGGATCCGACTTATAAGCGAGTATAGTAGGTAATGATCATTTTGCTGATCTGCTGCATTCTTGCGTGCGATGACCCGTGTTTCTTAGTGCAAAGAGTGTAGAAATGTTGTTTTGGAGACATTTAAGGGTAATGATGAGATATGACTGTGTGTCCCCAAGATACAGGGGAATCAGGCATGTATTTTGAAATTTTTAACCCTCGGTAAAAAATATGAATTTAAAAGAAATGTCTCCTGCATGGACATGTTGTATTAGTTGTTTGGTACGTCTTTCAAACGGGGAAAAATGATATGATTATTAATAGTAAAACTTGCCACTTTGTATTTTAAAAAATAAATAATTCTCTCAGTTACTATTGGGTAGGGAAACGTGCATTTGATGTATGTACGGTCCTATTCTTAACACGCATGTTCCCTATTTTTTGTTATTTCATAAGATATTGTTTATTTGTTGCATATTATTCTAAGTAGAATGGGACACGTGTATATTCTGTAGATACCTCAAGCCCTGAAAAACAAATACAAGATTTTAGGAGATTTAAAACTATAATATTAGCAATTCTGCATACGACACAAAATACGAATCATAAAGTGGTTAGGAAATCAGATTGAAATAGATTTTAAAATATGAATCATAAAGTGGTTAAGAAATCAGATTGAAATAGATTTCAAAATACATGAATCATAAAGTGGTTCGGAAATCAGATTGAAATAGATTTCAAAATACATGAATCATAAAGTGGTTAGGAAATCAGATTGAAATAGATTTTGAAATACATGAATCATAAAGTGGTTAGGAAATCAGATTGAAATAGATTTTGAAATACATGAATCATAAAGTGGTTAGGAAATCAGATTGAAATAGATTTCAAAATACATGAATCATAAAGTGGTTCGGAAATCAGATTGAAATAGATTTCAAAATACATGAATCATAAAGTGGTTAGGAAATCAGATTGAAATAGATTTTGAAATACATGAATTATAAAGTGGTTAGGAAATCAGATTGAAATAGATTTTGAAATACATGAATCATAAAGTGGTTAGGAAATCAGATTGAAATAGATTTTGAAATACATGAATCATAAAGTGGTTAGGAAATCAGATTGAAATAGATTTTGAAATACATGAATCATAAAGTGGTTAGGAAATCAGATTGAAATAGATTTTGAAATACATGAATCATAAAGTGGTTAGGAAATCAGATTGAAATAGATTTTAAAATACATGAATCATAAAGTGGTTAGGAAATCAGATTGAAATAGATTTTGAAATACATGAATCATAAAGTGGTTAGGAAATCAGATTGAAATAGATTTTAAAATACATGAATCATAAAGTGGTTAGGAAATCAGATTGAAATAGATTTCAAAATACATGAATCATAAAGTGGTTTGGAAATCAGATTGAAATAGATTTTAAAATATGAATCATAAAGTGGTTAAGAAATCAGATTGAAATAGATTTTAAAATACATGAATCATAAAGTGGTTAGGAAATCAGATTGAAATAGATTTTAAAATATGAATCATAAAGTGGTTAAGAAATCAGATTGAAATAGATTTCAAAATACATGAATCATAAAGTGGTTCGGAAATCAGATTGAAATAGATTTCAAAATACATGAATCATAAAGTGGTTAGGAAATCAGATTGAAATAGATTTTGAAATACATGAATCATAAAGTGGTTAGGAAATCAGATTGAAATAGATTTTGAAATACATGAATCATAAAGTGGTTAGGAAATCAGATTGAAATAGATTTTGAAATACATGAATTATAAAGTGGTTAGGAAATCAGATTGAAATAGATTTTGAAATACATGAATCATAAAGTGGTTAGGAAATCAGATTGAAATAGATTTTGAAATACATGAATCATAAAGTGGTTAGGAAATGATATTGAAATAGATTTTGAAATACATGAATCATAAAGTGGTTAGGAAATCAGATTGAAATAGATTTTGAAATACATGAATCATAAAGTGGTTAGGAAATCAGATTGAAATAGATTTTAAAATACATGAATCATAAAGTGGTTAGGAAATCAGATTGAAATAGATTTTAAAATACATGAATCATAAAGTGGTTAGGAAATCAGATTGAAATAGATTTTAAAATACACGAATCATAAAGTGGTTAGGAAATCAGATTGAAATAGATTTCAAAATAAGAATCATAAAGTGGTTAGGAAATCAGATTGAAATAGATTTTGAAATACATGAATCATAAAGTGGTTAGGAAATCAGATTGAAATAGATTTTAAAATACATGAATCATAAAGTGGTTAGGAAATCAGATTGAAATAGATTTTGAAATACATGAATCATAAAGTGGTTAGGAAATCAGATTGAAATAGATTTTGAAATACATGAATCATAAAGTGGTTAGGAAATCAGATTGAAATAGATTTTAAAATACATGAATCATAAAGTGGTTAGGAAATCAGATTGAAATAGATTTTTAAATACATGAATCATAAAGTGGTTAGGAAATCAGATTGAAATAGATTTTAAAATACATGCATCATAAAGTGGTTAGGAAATCAGATTGAAATAGATTTCAAAATACGAATCATAAAGTTGTTAAGAAATCAGATTGAAATAGATTTTAAAATACATGAATCATAAAGTGGTTAGGAAATCAGATTGAAATAGATTTTAAAATACGAATCATAAAGTGGTTAGGAAATCAGATTGAAATAGATTTTAAAATACATGCATCATAAAGTCGTTAGGAAATCAGATTGAAATAGATTTTAAAATACATGCATCATAAAGTGGCTAGGAAATCAGATTGAAATAGATTTTAAAATACATGCATCATAAAGTGGTTAGGAAATCAGATTGAAATAGATTTTAAAATACATGCATAATAAAGAGGTTAGGAAATCAGATTGAAATAGATTTCAAAATACGAATCATAAAGTGGTTAGATTTCAAAATACGAATCATAAAGTGGTTAGATTTCAAAATACGAATCATAAAGTGGTTAGATTTCAAAATACGAATCATAAAGTGGTTAGATTTCAAAATACGAATCATAAAATGGTTAGGAAATCAGATTGAAATAGATTTCAAAATACATGAAAAGGGCTTCCGCAACCCTTTTAATTATGCGTTGTTGATACACTAGAGAATATCATCTTTGTCTTATCTCTGTTTAGGAAACAATTACATTTTTACCATAATCGTGATATGAAACACGCAGCAATGGTTTCGTTGATCCAATTAACACAGATTTCTATCAATTAACAGTCGAGAAATTTTTTTAAAAAACTAATGGAGTTATTGATTACCGTATTTCGAAACTAAGATTACTATTTCATTTATGTATTTTTAACTTACCATATCTTGATTCGCTTTACTACACCTAAGAAACAGGTGGACAATCCATGACAGCTTTTTTTTAAAAATGTCCTTCTTTCTTTAGCGTGATACATGGTTTATGTTCTTTGAACTACCTTTTATCTGTACAGGTGAAAGATATTCTTGTAGTATGTTACACTCATGTTCCTTCTTCACATTCTGACAAAAATGCCGCACCTACATCTCTTTATCTGTTAAAATTCAAACGTGTAAACATATACTCGAGTCAGTATATTGCAAGACTATTTATATATCAAAGTTTACAAACAGTTCATTAGGCCAAACATTTGCATTATGGCAAGAAAAGGATAGATAGAAATTTTTCCAATAAGGGTTTTGAGGGAAGATTCTCCCGCTACCATCAATACATATAATTCGAAAAGAGCCAAATAATTCGAAAAGAGATATCGTGTCGGTTCGATGATCGCTTTCATACTTAGTGTAGTAAAGTCTATATTCATGACGAAATGAAATACATACTTTGAACATTTGGAACAGTATTGCTTCGAGGTACGTAGTGCTTTTATTAACCATTTTAGTGTGAATGTTTCATTTACCAAGCGTACATTATTTTATTGGGCTTTGAAGTATAGATATTGGTCTCTGCTTCGCGCCATCCAATATCATATTCCCATCTCAATAAAATTTTTTATCGAACTCAAGAAAAGCCCATACAAAATCTTTTCTCTTATGTCTCGTAATAGAAATATATCGCATGTCAACTTTGCTGATCTATGCACCATTATCATAGCTATCCTTTCCAACCAAAATTTATTTACGAAATACATTTTTTCCACGAAACGTGTACTCTATCCCCCCCCCCCTTCCCAACATTCCAAAATAAGTATTGGAGAAAATAGTAAGCTGTAAGTAGAAATTCCGTTTAGTGTTTAAAGAGGGAACAATGTTCTGCATATTTTAAAGATCATTTCGACATTTTCTTTTTTATACTATACTCACCAGGACTCTTGGAACCACTAATCCTAATCCACTAGAAGGATCCAATTCTATTAATAAGAGAACATTCGTTGCGACAAAGTGTGCGTTCTTGTTTAGTACAAATTACTCTCTTGGATTGACTCTACTGTGAAATAAACTGGACAGTACGCGTGGACATTGCGCAGTTTAATCGTACCGTTATTTATGTAACAGAACAAGAAACGACATCACTGAGAATAGTGGTAAAATAGTAAGCATTACTCAAAGACGCTCGGACATAGTGCTTAAGGTAGCATCAGACATCTTCAAGATATTTCAACAATTCAAAATGCCATGTTCCTCGTATACTTGTACAGATTCTAGGATCATGATAAATCTTGCAGTTTAACATATTAGAACTGAAATCTTATGAATAAAATTTTAAAGACCATACACATCGAAACTATATTCATATCCAAGATCGTGGAAAGTATTAACAAAGGATGCATCCAAATATATGACGTATATACTCGCGTATAATACCCAATATCAACTGCAAACTGCATAGACCCAGATCTGCCGTCGCATAATGCGCCGGCAGATCTGGGTCTATGCAGTTTGTAAGGACTAATCAGTAAAACAAACAACATAGACCCTAATCTGCCGGCGCATTATGCGACGGCAGAACAGGGTCTATGTTGTTTTGCATTTTGACCCGCCTTATACGCGAGTAAAGACGGTAGACTTAACCTTCGTAGACAGAGGGTATAATTTTGCTAATATAAATATATATCGCAAAAAAGGAAACCTGAGATATAATTTATGAAAAACATCCAAAAATGTCTGGGCCAGTTACATATGCCAGTAGTAGTGAGAATGAGACTTTTTAAGGTATACTTCAACAAACAGATTTTGATAAAATGTGAAATAATTAGTGTTTCATAGGAATAAAAAATGGACTATAAAGTGTTATTGATAGATGTATGTGTCATATTAGCTACGCCCACAGAGCCTGCGAAATCCAGAGAAAATGAATGTCAGCGATGGAACATTTTCCAAAACAAACCTATTGGTTACATTACAAATGCGTTTTCTGTGCAGCGAGACAATAAAATCATTATGTATAATTGTATATCAATAATATGGAACGGAAGACTGGAAAAGTAGTTTATAAAACACAGTTATTAGAAAAGACCTAGTACAGCCTTAAACTGAATTATGTTTTTCAGTGTTTTAAATGCATTAATTCCCGAACAGCTCTTATGACAGAGTATATAGTAAAAACAGATTTCTTTGTCGCATATTGCGCTCCGATTTTTCATGATCCATCAACTGTTTTTGCCATTGCACGTCGGTATGGTCAAGCAGGCGTCTCGTTTATCTGGGAAAAATCTTTGCAATGTTTTTGTTGCAAGCTATTTTATGAATTTATGTTTTTAACAATAAGTCCGTTGTTGTTCATTGTTGATAAGATGACACTGACAAGTTTGAATCATTCATGTAAAGTTGCGAGTTACAATACCATACCAGTCTGCACGAAGAGCATTAATTAGGTTCACAGAAGTAAAGATAATTAACTCAGACTGGTTCAATAATGTGTTTTACATCGGAATGCTTTACAGATTCTGGATTTGAAAAAGATCGAGGAAGAGATTAGGATTTTAAACGTTTTGGAACCACTAGAAAAGTATACATCTTCTTTATTTTAAGACTCCTTTTTGTGATAGTTTTTATAGTCATTTTTAGATTCTTTTTATCTTCAGAACAATCAACACAAATAATTACCTACTACAGCCTATTTCTCAAAAGATAAAAATATTTATGTTTCTGGACATATAATAGGGCAGGCTAAATAAGGAATTTACAATCATGCAATTTGTACGCAAACCTCGTTAGAAACAATAGGCAATTTTGTTAAAGACACAATATATCTTCACCGCAATTTTTTCGAAATACAAATTGCTTTGCTTCCTACAGAGCAATTTCCAACTGCCACTGTATAATATCTTGACATGCTAATGCCTGTCCAGAATGAAGTTTCGCGTGTCGTTCTTCGACCTCATAAAGAAAGTAGTTTCTCCTTTATCTTTGGACATATAACAAAGGATGTGTACCATTTTTGTCTCTTTGTTGATGTTGACAATTTTGCATATGAGACAGACCATTTAATTTTCAAATGGGAGTGGGTGGGATGAGGAGGGGGAAACTAAAAAAAAAAAAAATAATATCCTGATTTGGAAGGAAGAAAATAAAAAAAAACCAGGTTTCCCTCCCCCCAAACACACACACACACACATACACACACACACACACACACACACACACACACACACATACATACATACATACATACATACATACATACATACATACATACATACATACATACATACATACACAATGAAATGGTCTCTTGACAACATACCATTTAGAAAGATGACGTATATGCTACATAGACTAGTGGACATTATGGAGATGTTTTTTAGGCGATGCACCCGTAGGTAGATGGTTGTTACAGTCTTGAAAAAAAGCATTTGTCCTGCAATATGATAATGATAGCATATCTAATGCTAGATCGAGAACGGGGTTTGTTTTCTTTATTCTCGGAAAGGTGTTAAATACTGATATTGGTTTCTGTGCCAACTAAGAAAACTTACTATCAGAAATACTAGTGATCCAATTATAGAGATCCTAAAGAAAATCCTTGACTATTTGGCACCTACCGTATATGCTCGCGTATAAACGCTCCCAACTGCAAACTGCATAGACCCTGATCTGCCGGCGCATTATGCGCCGGCAGATCAGGGTCTATGCAGTTTGTAAAGACTAATCAGTAAAACAAACAACATAGACCCTAATCTGCCAGCGCATTATGCGACGGCAGATCAAGGTCTATGTTGTATGCATTTAGACCTGAATTATACGAGAGTATATACGGTATATCCCATAAAAAAAGAAAGTTGCTTTGATATAATATCGCACCCGAAAGTCTTAATTAATATCTAATCTAATACAACCTATCATTGGGCCAAAATTCTTTGAATCAGCAAAATATATCCTGCAGAGGTTTGTAAATGATACAAATACTTGCAAAAATTAACAATGTCATAATATGGTCCTGAATTTCTACAGTTATAATGAAAGAAAATACAAAGCTCACAGTTCCTTTTTCGTTAAAATTAAAATGTATTCCAATAATATGATTTCAAAATGTTTCCATAGTGACTATTCGTACATCAGCTAGCATAGTGTTGACCGTCTGTTATAAGACGCATTACAGTTTAGACTGGTCTTATACAAAATGCTTGAAAATATATAGAAACTGCCGAGTTATACGTGCATCATGCGGTAAAGGCTACCTTTATACAGTCACGCTGTATATTTGCTAATTGAAAGATTAATCTTTCATATCAAACATTTCCTCTGCAATCTGGCTGTGGTACAGCACATATTGTTACGGCTTCTTTTAATCTTTTAAACAGGTGAAACTTATTCGTTTATATTAAGTGCAACCCTGATATATCAAGCGTAACTTGATAAACAGCTCTTTCAACCCACATTGACAAGTATTGTAGTTACAAGTAAAAATTGAAATATATAAAGCCATAGTGCTCAAATATGTACAAAGCCCATTATATTCGTATTGTCCATTATAGGATACTGAAATTCCACTCTAACCCACTCTATTTCTCTCTGTACACAGTTAAATACATTGTTTTCCCTCTCAGCCACCAAGAGCTAAAGAGGAAGATTACTGAAGAACAAGTTCATGTCAAATCATTGGGCAAATGTTTTCAAAAGGCTTTAACTTAAAAATTCAAAAGAGTGGAAATATTTCAAGCTAAACTAAAGAATCCATGTTTTGTATATCATTTCTTATTTTTGAATCAAGTGTAGTCCCTTTTAGTCTTGGCAAATAGACTTAATATTTATTCAGATGAGTATAATGCTGTATTCTTGCTTCCCTATTTCTCATTATGCAGTCATACTCCTTTACACTGTACCGATTCATAAGCTATACTCCTTTACACTGCGGATTCATCAGCTATACTCCTAACACTGTACAGATACGTCACATATACTCCTTTACACTGTACGGATACAATCACCTATACTCCTTTACACTGTACGAATTCATTAGCTATACTCCTTTACACTGCACGGATTCATTAGCTATACTCCTTTATACTGTACGAATTCATTAGCTATACTCCTTTACACTGTACGAATTCATCAGTTATACTCCTAACACTGTACAGATCCGTCACATATACTCCTTTACACTTTACGGATACATCACCTATACTCCTTTACACTACGAATTCATTAGCTATACTCCTTTACACTGTACGAATTCATTAGCTATACTCCTTTACACTGTACGAATTCATCAGCTATACTCCTAACACTGTACAGATACGTCACATATACTCCTTTACACTGTACGGATACATCACCTATACTCCTTTACACTGTACGAATTCATTAGCTATACTCCTTTACACTTTTCGAATTCATTAGCTATACTCCTTTACACTGTACGAATTCATCAGCTATACTCCTAATACTGTGCAGATACGTCACATATACTCCTTTACACTGTACGGATACATCACCTATACTCCTTTACACTGTACGAATTCATTAGCTATACTCCTTTACACTGCACGGATTCATTAGCTATACTCCTTTATACTGTACGAATTCATTAGCTATACTCCTTTACACTGTACGAATTCATCAGTTATACTCCTAACACTGTACAGATCCGTCACATATACTCCTTTACACTTTACGGATACATCACCTATACTCCTTTACACTACGAATTCATTAGCTATACTCCTTTACACTGTACGAATTCATTAGCTATACTCCTTTACACTGTACGAATTCATCAGCTATACTCCTAACACTGTACAGATACGTCACATATACTCCTTTACACTGTACGGATACATCACCTATACTCCTTTACACTGTACGAATTCATTAGCTATACTCCTTTACACTTTTCGAATTCATTAGCTATACTCCTTTACACTGTACGAATTCATCAGCTATACTCCTAATACTGTGCAGATACGTAACATATACTCCTTTACACTGTACGGATACATCACCTATACTCCTTTACACTGTACGAATTCATTAGCTATACTCCTTCACACTGTTCGAATTCATTAGCTATACTCCTTTACACCGTACGGATTCATTAGCTATACTCCTTTACACTGTACGAATTCATTAGCTATACTCCTTTATACTGCACTGATTAATTAGCTATACTCCTTTACACTGTACGAATTCATTAGCTATACTCCTTTACACCGTACGGATTCATTAGCTATACTCCTTTACACTTTACGTTTTCATCAGCGATACTCCTTTACCATATGTTTCAGGATTTTACATGTTTTACCATTATCTTTTCGTTTATATACATTTTACACAAACATCTTTGCGTTTATATACATTTTACACAAACATCTTTTCGTTTATATACATTTTACACAAACATCTTTTCCTTTATATACATTTTACACAAACATCTTTTCGTTTATATACATTTTACACAAACATCTTTTCCTTTATATACATTTTACACAAACATCTTTACGTTTATATACATTTTACACAAACATCTTTACGTTTATATACATTTTACACAAACATCTTTACGTTTATATACATTTTACACAAATATCTTTACGTTTATATACATTTTACACAAACATCTTTACGTTTATATACATTTTACACAAACATCTTTACGTTTATATACATTTTACACAAACATCTTTACGTTTATATACATTTTACACAAACATCTTTACGTTTTTATATATTTTATACAATTTTAACATCTTGACGTTTTATATTTCATCTTGTTGTATATTTTTTGGAAAGGGTTTATCTTCGAAAATTTTGGTGCAATTCAATTTTACATTTTTCGAACTAAATATCTTTAGTTGGAACCATGTCGCCAGTGTTGTGCTGAGATGCCGTAAAATGCTACGACATGCATACATATATAGTACGGATTTATCAGCTATACTCCTTTACACTGTACGGATTCATCAGCTCTGCTGTTAAAAATGAAAAATTAACACTATGAATGTGTACATTACAAATCCAGATAAAAATTATATATCTGGTATTTAGACAAAGTATGAATTTAATCTGGCCATTCAAACATAGTCACGCATCTTTTATGATATAAGTTCTTTGTCCACTATGCTAGAAATGAATAATCACTTTACACTCTGAATCTACCCTCACAATGACAGGACACTCTTTATTTTATATTTGCATAAATATATTCATCTCGGACTTAAATGTAGGCCAGATATAATCACGATGGAGTCACAGATTACAAACAAGACTTGAACGGCAAAGGTAAACCAGGTCAAATGTGGCCGACGTGTATGTCTGTAAACTCGATCTATAGAAGGTTTGGCTTGAATATCTAAGTGAAATCTCTCTTTTTGTGATATACAGCTGTCACGGTAAAAATTAAAATCCATGTTGTATATTGATTGATTTTCATGTTCAATAGTATTGATCTGACCTTCAACGTTGTGCGATCGAGTATGAAATATTTATCGGCATAAAGAAGAAATTGTTATATAGGTGTAGTCAGTGAGTTGCTGCAGTGTTATCTTCGACTGAAAGCGTAGTGCACCTGTTTATGATGGGGGTGTTTTTATTGTTATATAGGTGTAGTCAGTGAGTTGCTGCAGTGTTATATTCGACTGAAAGTGTAGTGCATCTGTTTATGATGGGGGTGTTTTTATCGTTATATAGGCGTAGTCAGTGAGTTGCTGCAGTGTTATATAAAAACTGAAAGCATAGTGCACCTGTTTATGATGGGGGTGTTTTTATCGTTATATAGGTGTAGTCAGTGAGTTGCTGCAGTGTTATCTTCGACTGAAAGCGTAGTGCACTTGTTTATGATGGGGGTGTTTTTATCGTTATATAGGTGTAGTCAATGAGTTGCTGCAGTGTTATATTCGACTGAAAGCGTAGTGCACCTGTTTATGATGACTGTGTTTTTTAAATATTTTTTCTGTTATTTTAAAAAAATATAATGTTCAATATGATTTAAGTGCTGCTAACTCGTTTGCTTTTATAAATATAACCGACGCCGTTTTTTTTTTTTTTTTTTTTTTTTTTTGCAGTAATGTTTGATGAATTTACTCATGTTTATAATTTCTTGAACCACATATTATGGTGAAATAATTTGCCTTTATGAAGAATGTAGCTAAAATGAGGATATTTTATTTATATTTTTGGTAGGATGACAATTTTGAGACCGATTCCTTCCCAGCTCATATTTCTGACAATATCTGCAAACTTTATTATTTTACCAAAGAGTAAGATTGACAATATCTGCAAACTTTATTATTTTACCAAAGAGTAAGATTCTGCTTCATGTTTATCAGTGTTCGATGGAACAAAACGTAGCATGTATTTCAACGGCTAATGTTTGTTTTGTCGATGATTGCGATATAAGTGAACAGTTCTTCCGTGGCATGTATTTGACTGACTAGTGTTTCTTTTGTCAATGATTGCATATAAGTGAACAGTTCTTTTGACAAACCTATGCAATGTTGGCCATTTCTTACCTTGTGATTTTTTCGTGACTGTTCGAAACAAATTTATACATTTTTCTTATCAAGCCAGTATTTTAGAGTTTCGTGTATATGATGGGATAATGCTATTGAGAAACAGTTTTACTTCCTCTGTAAATAACTGTTCAGGTAAGAAATAAAGTTGCATTAATCATATCTCAAAAGTAGCAACACAGTCACATAGTAAATGGCGACATTTTAATTTTGTTTCTTTATTGCTTGATTTCTGATACGGTGCATAGGAAATAAGATGATCTATAAGTAATGAACCAATCTTGTAAAAGTGCCTTTTTTAAAACTCGGGTCTATTTAATGATTGATCTGGCGTACCTGTCAGTCATATACAAAGCGTAGACACACCCTATTCTTTTGACAGTGTTTATGTGTGTCAAATAAAATATTGTTAATATAAAGCGGCAGTCTCCGGGTTGTCTTGTGGGTAAATTTCAGTATGGACTGAAATTTATTTTTTAGTGAAATTCTTGAGATAAATTTTACTTTTTTTCCATTCTCTAACATAAAACATAAAGAAGAATGTCTTTGAAGGAAGGAGAACTAGTTCCCTTTTAAACACTCATTTTTACACAATTATGATCCATTACGGACTGTTGTTATAAACAATTCTCAATCAAAGTGGACAATTCTTAAGAAATGTGGTATCTTTTCGTGCAATATTCTAAAACTTGTGAGAGTGAATATTGAAAAATAAGAAGGAGATCTAGTTGAGTAACAATATAATGGCCTCTTTGTGCGAGGAAAAATAGTGTTCGAGTTTTTCACGTATTTCATTTCACAGGCTTGCCCGTTTCGGACGCAGATTTCCAATGCCGGGTGTTTCCACATACGTCGGGATTCAATAGGTGAAACGTTTGACTTGACATATCATTGATGACTGATACATATAAAAGTAAGTAGATATGAAAACTCCCAGACTTTATTTTGAGAGTAAGTTCAACATAAACTTCGAAGCTATGACGTAAACTATACAGATTTAAGAACTAGCCAGGGAAACTGTTCTCCTATAGGCTGTAATCTTGGTTTTGACGCATTCGTATTAATCCTGCCCTCTTTTTCACCCACATCCCAATTCTTTTACTATGTGACGGTTTTGTGAAAAAGCCATTCAACTCGGGCCATTAACCAACCTTCAAAGAATGGACCAAGATTTATGTGACCCTTACTGAACTGAAACCCTTTCTCTATCAAATAAAAGCGATTAAATTCCACAACAAGTAGACATTTTGACATCACGGGGATTTTCTCAAGGGTTTTCGGGTATTATATGGATAGATAGTGACTGCACACTGAAAACACACGGTGATTGTAGCGGTTTTACGCTAATACCTGAGTGTCATATTGATGGGCACAATAGCGTTACTTCATGGTCTCCCACACTGTAAAGAATAGCAGATGTTAATTTTAGGGAATACTAACTATTCATAATTGCAGTGTTCTAATTTTATTTTGTCCGCTTACGACGTTAGAAAATGCAATTTTATGTTAAGGTTAAAGCTACCCCAAAAAGTTGGAAACCTGTAAACATATCTACACGACATATTTGAAACTCCTTTGTCTTTGCCCTCAGTATAATACGAATCTAATGAATATGTGCCTAATTATTTCCCTTTGTACTTTATTTTTATTCAAAATTAAAATTGTGATGAATATTGAGAAATCATATCTAATGACGTATCATTTCATACCTCACTGCATCAGAAGAAATGAACCGTAAATATGGCAGAATATAGCCTATTTATTACATTATATGTCCTTTATTAAATACATTAGAAATATACCTGAACTGTTAACGCGGCTTACCCAACATTCTCAACAGAAATCGTGTTTAAAGAGATGTGCTGACACCAGCAATAGGGGATCCACGTTTGAAAAAAAAGACAGAGAAAAGAATGGGTAGCACGGTATACTATATATATATATATATATATATATATATATATATATATATATATATATATATATATATAGTGCTCCCCAAGTGGTGCTATCACTTCTCTTGAAACGCCACTGCCATCACAAGTTGATTCTACTGCTTTCTTGCAGAAGTAAGCATCTTTTGTTTTTACCTCATTTTTAAAGAATTGCAACAAGTAACGGAAAATGTACACATTTTAAAGCCTTGAGTCAGCAACTGAGGTACTGTTTTTGTTAACTTTTCGTCTTATTTTCGTCCAAATTCGGTGCAAAAATAACTGAGATGACAACTTAAAACGATCTGTTCAGGCAGTCGCGTTGTTTACCTACGTCAAGGAAGAACAGTTTGACATATTTGCTACTCACACAAGTATTTCAATCTACGACCTTAGAGGCATTAGACGTTTAACGAGGGACATGGAAGGAAATAAATATACCATAATATCAGATTCGATGGGGAAAAAACAAAGTGCTTAAGACCACCAGATTGTGGTGTCTCTCCCTATTATAGCTGCAACTGGATTAACTGAAAGTCTATCTTTTCCGACTTGATGACACTCCACAGATTTAGATTCAAAATCCTTCTACCTTTAACAATGATTAAGTTCCTGTAATAAAACTGACTCTCGTTATCTACAAGCATGCAAAGTTAGTATGATTATGATTTGCCAACATAATTAAATTTTAATACTTGATCTTATTAAACATAAATTATTTTATTGTCAGATATGACGGTCGTTTTCTTCAGTAAGTATACAAAGAGATTTTCTTACTAAAGATATTTCTCCAAAACTCCTGTACTCATGAGGACGTATCGGAAATAAAACGAGAAAGATTTCGTTATTTCACATCATTTCAGTGGTGGCTTTTACAGCATGCCCAAAGTAATTCTCTTTATTTTCCTGTAGTCAAAAATATATATTTAGGGATTGACTGAATGATTATTAAATAAGTATCATCCAAAATGTGACAAAATTCAACGTTAATAATAATAATAATTAGACTTATTCGACTCTTGTCAAGCTATTGTTAACGGAATGTTCGTTTTTACCACCCACTTAGTCGCAAGAAGAATAAGACTAGAAAAGGGCCGACAGCGGCTTTGGTAACTGTATTTCAGTGTTGTAATAAAACGAGTTACGTTGACATCCAATTCCAAAGGGTTTTGTCGGTGTCCAGAAAAAGTTAACAATAGTTACCAATGTGGGGTGTGCGTCTTTGATGTTTGGAGACTGGTGTGAGGTAAATATTTATCTAAAAGGTTAGGATGCCGACGACATGATATATTTACCATGCAAATAAGGAAAGCCTCTGTATTGATGTTTTGTAAAAGGGTCAACAAATGACGAGCTTTGACAGAATCAGTCAGAAAAGGCGCCGTGTAGCAAGATTCAAAGTAAATTAACAAGGGGTCATTTGGTTGCTTTGAAACCTAGATCCCATGGACGGCCCCTCCATATACTGGTGTCCCAATTTAAACCACAGTATGATGTGAATGACATCAAAGAAAAATATAGAATATAGATATTTTACTAGTATAAGCAATGAGAGGTAGTTTTGGCTCGTAAGAAACAATAATATCACTGAGGACATACATACATACATACATACATACATACATACATACATACATACATACATACACACACACACACATACATACATACATACATACATACATACATACATACATACACACACACACACATACATACATACATACATACATACATACACACACACATACATACATACATACATACATACATACATACATACATACATACATACATACATACATACATACATACAAGCAGAAATGAACCTTTATTAACCTCGGGTTGCTTTGTGATACAGCAGTGCATACCTATATTATTAACTTTCGTTCCTTTTTGCATAGTTTAAGAAACAATAATTGACTAATTATAGTATAAAATATTAAAAATAGTAAATTCTTAAAAAGAAAGAAAAAGACAATGGAAAAAAGACGTAAATACATTAAAACAAATAATACACTATAAATGTTATTAGCAAAATAAAGCAGGAAAGAAGAAAACAGTTAAAGATAAACTAGTGTGAGAAAGTTGAAACGTAAAGATATTCGAAACCTTATCAATAACGGGTATGTACACCGTGGAATCATAATACCAGCATGGTTTTATTTGGTTTTTATTATATCATTTTAGTAATAATTGTATCGTCGAATGAGTTGAGAGTGTTTCATACACAATGATTTTTATATACAGTTATGTGGACTGAGAAATGAGAGAAAAATGAAAAAAGAATAGGATGCTGATGCATGATAACACTCATTAGAGACATTATTATATCATGCTAACCCAGTACAATTCGACGAAAAGGAATTAACTACCCCTATGCAACACGTCCTACCTCTAACTCTTCAGGTACCACCTGCACGTGCTACACGACTGCACTACTCCCACCTTCACCCAATTGTCTGGTTCAAAGTCAAATCCAAATTTGTTCAAGGGTTGTTTTTTTATAGTGGAGGATGTGTAGTGCACCCCATTATCAATAGACCCACACACGAAAACACGTGTGGATGGAATAAGCGTGGCTGACTTTTTTAAAAAAAATGCGTATTTGTTAACACAAAAAAAGATAAGCGATCTTGACAAGTATCTGATATGATACAGTATTGATGTAAAAATCCCCTGGCTAAATATAGACTCGCGATGTCTAGCACGATGTCTGTGAAGTAAGTGATGCTGTTTCGTTAAAATAAATGCACGTGGTTGAGGAAGACCGCGGGAAGAACCACCGACCCACGGGAAGCTACTGGCAAGCTTTCTCACATACCACGTTGGTCGAGTTGAGACTCGAACCCACGTGGACAGAGGTGAGATGTGAATGATCTGTAAAGGCGAGCCCCTTCGACCACTCGGCCTCACGGGGCCCCTAACAAAAAAACAACAATAAAAACAACAACCCCAACCCCCCGCAAATTCTTATTTTTGAAAGTCATAATAGCTTTTTCATTGGCCGTACGTATGTCAATTCTGTACTGTCACGTGCATGCCTATTCTATAGTTGGCTTCAAGCAGGGCCTTAAATACCATTTTCGTTTGTGAATCATTGAATCACACAGAAAAATTCGTTGCGAAGATTTGCCGGCGCCATAGAGAAGGTGGCGTTCTTTATGCGATATTGTTGGCAGTAAAACAGGGTCGTGTATAGAGCTGTCAGTAAATATTTAAAAAGGATTCACATTGCCGCGTTTATAGTTGAATAAAGAAAAGATCAATAAACAAATTATTCTCTATTACTTTCACGTTGTTTCGACAATGACACTTGAGAGCTTTTATGTTTGCCTGATGTGGTTTAGGAGGACGAGAAAACCGGAAAAACGGGTGAAAGCCGCTGACTTCGGACAGGCAGCCACTCAATCTCACACATGCGAAACTTAAAACCAACCCGGGACCGCTTCTCACATTTAAGTAAAGTGTAACAATAATTAATTTGTATGATTCGTCTTCTAGTAGATCGAGTAACCGTTATTTTTACCTTTTTTATCACTTACTTTTTCTTTACCTCTATAAATTCCCATAGGTTTTCCAGTCAACATGAGATTCTTAAACTAGTTAGACTATTCTACACATCTACAGATATCGGCTAAACATCTCTCATACACGTTTGAAACAAATAATGAGTAATTTTTAAAACCATAAAGTTATGATTTTTTTACATTGACGTGATGAGTATAGTTTTAGAGAAATTCTCAGTGTGATGCCATGGACGGAAATTCTCGCAATTCAGACAAGGAAACACAAGTTATCTTTGAAGAAGTGGAAATTAAAGAAATCTTTTCTTGTCTCATCTTACGATGAGAAGTAGTTAGCACAGAAACGTTAAAATCAACATATTCTGTTAATCTGACGATGTGCGGCTGATGACATATGCAGGAATTTTGTATCTATAACAAAAGCACACCAAGAATCGGGGGCACACCAAGAATCGAGGGCACACCAAGAATTGAGGGCAGGTAAAACAAGCTTTACATATTTTTATTTCGTTGCTAGTAGTCAGACTTTTCATCACACCTTTGACATAATCGATACCCAGGTCGTAAGACACTTGAAAACTATCACTAAAGGCAAGTCAATACCCAAGACTGCTTGATAGAGTTGTAAATATTTGGAATGCATAGACAAAAGAATCTACGTAGAGTGAACGGGATTCTATTAGAGTTTATTTTTGTGAATCAGATGTTGGCAACTTATTCGTCCAAGGTAGTTGGGGTATCTACTACAGAGATCGAGTCTATGGGATGAACTACATACATACATACATACATATATATATATATATATATATATATATATATATATATATATATATATATATATATATATCCGCACACTGAAAGAATTTCTGGTTTTAATCAGCTTTCCATTGCTACTGTTATATTACGCTAGTTGTCCCACCAGCGAATTGCCTGCAGTACGGAAAGGTAAAATAAAGTTCAGGTAAATGGAATTTTGACGCAATTTAAGTGATGCACTCTACTTGGGGAGTTCATTAACGAGCCAGATTGTGTGTGTGGTAAAAAAAAATATGTAACCAGTTTAACTTGAAAGAGAGTTATTAAATATGAGAGCTTTGAATCATTCCAGTTTTCACTTTTCAACTCATATCTTACTTTTCTTTATCAATTCATAATGGAGCGTAAGTGTGTCAGGATCCTGTTTATTAAGAAGTTCCATGCGAGCGACAAGTCAGCTATTCAGAACAGAGAAAAGAGAAGAAAGTTTCTTTGACCGATTCTATGCTTGATATATACACTCGAACCTTAAGGAATGTTCGTATCTGAGTCGATAAGATAGGGGAAAAAAAGGTTGATTTTGTGAAAATTAGCAAAGGAATATAAAACAATCAATATTATCAGTCATTTGTCTCGGGGTCAGTAAAAATAAGGAACAAGGCTCTGTATCGAGACAAGAAGTGGTAGACTGTCGATTACTAAAAGATGTTTTTACTACACTAAAGATATATCAAGAGTAAGGACAGTTATCTGATGGTATGGATATGTTTGTGACCACGAAGAATTATTCATGTGGAAATAAAGTAGTGATGCACCGTCCAGAGGAGATTTTTACCCGAATCAGAGATACAATGGTCAATTCTCCACAAATATGTTTGGATTAAAGGTTCTAATAAAGAAGGCTTTTGGCATACTGGGATTTGATGGTGTACAAGAGATACTGTGGAACAGGTATGTAATTTTTACATTCAGAAATAGAGCTAAATAATCTTGTCATCTGGTGTGCTATCATATAATAATTATTTGCGGGTGTGGGGATGGGGGTGAAATAATTACTGGGGGATAGGGTCAGTGGCTGGGACATTATCATGTTGGCCTCAATCAAAATAACCTCAATCTGGTTAAATAGATTTAAAATTTGGATTCAAAATCCTCTCTCATTTTCGACTAATGTTTGTACTTGGAAGACAGCGTACGATATTTATTTTTACCATCCTCATGATGGCAAGTCTTCTCTTCCATATTGTAACAACATATATAACATTGTCGATCCTACATACACTTAACTGTGCTAATAAATATACAGCTCAATTACATGAACAAATATATATCGTACAAGATTACATTTTATAAAAGTCTGGGCATTTATTTTGTTTGGAGACTTGGCACGTTGTAGTGCCAAAAAGTCATACTATAGATTTAAACAGTGATCTAAAAATGTCTAAGCATCAATCTAGTTTCTTCAGTTCTATGTCAAGGCTTCTAAGACAATAATGACAAAATGGCGAATTTTTATTTTAGATTTTTCGCAGCAGTTCTAAACCATGGTGATATCCGTTTCAACGAGCTAGAAGGTTTATGTTTTTGGAACCATTTTGTAACAATACAAACTGATTACGTCGAAGAGAGTTGTGCTCTACAAACTTTGACTATATTGGTAACTTTACCACGTTAAGGGATGGATAGGAATCAAGTGGTAATTATTATTCTCTATTACAAATTGATATCCCAGTAAGTGCTCCTTTAAAGCTATAAATGGCATGACGACAGCAAAACATTTATATCACAAGAAGAAACGTGAATACTGATAAATAAAGATTATATGTCTTTACACTTTCCATCTGTAGCTGGAAAGCAAATTAATTTACATTGACCACAAAGGTGAATAAATCTGTCAGCAATCTCATACTGCTTCCGAAAAAGGATAAAAAAAAGTTTATTTCAACTTCGATTACAAATCTTAACGTAAATCAATGACCCTTGAAAACGGATCACTTTGAACAACTACTAAAATTTTCAAATACACTTAGTCCATTGTTAATTGAAACAAAATACTTGATAGGAACTGTGGTAAATGTTAGATTATAACTGTTACTGTTTATTCCCATAAATATTTCAACTGGTAATATGGCCATTTAATGTTGTTTGCGTTAGTGACGATTTGAGATATGTCACAAATGGCAAAACAATACGCTGAAATACATGAAGGAAATATTTCAAGCTTGAAGCACAAAGACAACATTTTTTCAGTATCCTTTACAATAGGTATATGGGTATTTTTCATATATACGTATTCGTCATTCTTTAAAAAAATATTATGTCCTTTGACAGATCAGAACCCCTACGACCACACATGAAATAATTACACGTTTACATGGACCCAAAATGTACATTCTTTCCTTGCGAAACTATAAAACAATGTCTTCAATTTCATTTTTGCAATATATATATATATATATATATATATATATATATATATATATATATATATATATATATATATATATATATATATATATATATATATATGTGTGTGTGTGTGTCTGTGTGTGTCTGTGCGTGTGTGTGTGCCAGGACTTCATTCGATCCAATTTAACATGACATGATGAAAACTCGGCTTGGATGTACGTTGTAGTTTCATATAAATAAGTACAACTGAGTTAGTATTCCACAACATTAATTAATCATGTATATCTAATCAAACAAAGGTATTTGTCGCATAGTGCTAAATCTGCAGATGCATTACATTACACGAAATTTAATATGTATGCTACCTCTATGGAACAAAACTCTTTCTATTTTATACTTAACTTACAGGCCATTAATCATTTATTCGTGTAGTTGGAATATATAAATTAAAATTCATACATTTGTCAATTTATTGTCTCATACGATGAAATTTTGACGTTGAAAATTGAGCAACTTATATTACTAACATGTAGTATGGAAAAACTCAAGTTAGAAAAAAGTTAAAAGGTTCTTGCAACTAATTCTAACTAGAAGACGAAATCTTTCAACTACCATTATTAGTGATGTCATTGACCTAGTTATTTCTCTAATTATTAACAAATCAGCAGTTACCGTATGTACTCGCTGATAAGTCAAGCACAACTGCAAACAACATAGATCTTGATCTGCTGTCACACAATGCGCTGGCAAATCAGGATCTATGTGATTACTCCTAACAAACTCCATAGACCCAGATTTGCCGGCGCGTTATGCGACGGCAGATCTGGGTCTGTGCAGTTTGCAGTCGGACTCGACGTATAAGCGAGTTTCAACGGTATTTAACTGGATAGATATTAAAGTAGATATTAACAGGATTGTGTAAAGTATGTACTAAACTATAACTATGACAGGTATCCTGTACTTTTACAGAGTCTACACGTGCTGCGTTATAGTATTTTTAGAAAAAGGCTTGCATGTTATTTCTCTCGTGTGTACTAATGACCTCCGTATGTCTGTAGAATATTAGAAAACTTGTAGTTGTGTTTTGCAAGAAATCTTTCAAGAAGACATTGATGCCTTAATGAAATCCATTTTTTTAATATTGTGTTTCCACGAAGACCCCTAAAAGAGAAAATGAGTAATCGCCACGGTTCTCTTATATCCTTAGTTTAATTAAAAGCAATACTTGGAAAGAAATGGTAGCAACCCATGACACGGGTTTTCCGCTAGTTTTCTAAACATAAGGGCAAGATATGATGCCTTTCCAGGCCTGTCTAAACATAAGGGCAAGATATGATGCCTTTCCAGGCCTGAGTGACTTACCTATTCTTTTTCTTTGCAGCACAATACACAAAGGAAACACATTGATTTTTTGACGTCAATTATTGAAGCTATGTCAGCAATTATTTAAATTAGACTTCAAGATAAATATATTGCAATTTATTAAACAAACTTTGTAAGAAAAACGATGAACTGACGTCCCATCCTAAATCGTGGCATAGTGCTTTTGTTGGCTTTAGCGGCACCAGTGGCGGCGCGAGGGTTCGAGGCGCCTGGGACCAATGTTCTTTAGTGGCGCCCCAATTTTGCCACAGAGAACAGTTTTTTATGTCAGTTGCCAATCCCCATTCCCTCTCCCCCCTCCCGCATCTAAATAAAAGTTTTGTGAAGAATTGCCCCCTTTACAGTAAGGTGAGGTGAAATACTATCAAAATTTCAGCTGCAAAAAAAAAAAAACAAGAAAAAAAACAAACGACCTCCCCCCCTTTGCGCCGCCACTGAACGGCACTTTTAACACATTATTGGTTATACCATGCCGTCTACATGTGAGCTAAGTGCCTTTCCCTAGGATACACGGAGGCAGTCGACCAGACTGGCCTCTGCAGGTATGGAACACGCGACCCTTGGATTACAAGTCTGACGCTCTACCAACTGAGCTACCGCGGCTCCCAAGTCGCGGCATAGATCACAGCTCATCTTACAACTTCTTCAAGCGTGTTGGATATATTAGGTTTAGCGCTAAGTAGAGGGTGATCGCTGGGATTTTTATCCAGTTTCAGAAGGTTTATGGCAGTTATATGAGAAATCTAGTTATCATACTTTATTACAAAGTTCCTATTATGTGTAAAACTACATCCGTGTTGTGTTACGTCATGCCTCGATAACAGATATTCAATAAATTCATCGCTAAGATGTGAGTTTAATGAAAACTCCTCTTTCTTTAGGGAATTTTTCTTATTCTAATTTGCTACAGTATTGAATAATTGCAGATTTATCTTTCACCTTTGACAGAGTCTATACTCAAAGGTTATTAGTTTTATTTTTTCTAGTACCACATCTGCCTTTTAATCGGACAGGTGTCATGCCGTCGTAATTGATACAACCCTCAAGTAGGGTTCGTAGGATTTACTGACATGTGTGCTGTGCAGTTTTGACATCAATTGACATTTTTTAATAAAATCGATTCACTGCTATCGATCCATTAACTCATCGTGCAGGGTATGGGACAAAATGGGGTAGTATTCGCAATCAAATTGAGAAAAAATCCTTTTGAGATGATATTTTTAACATGACAGAAATTCAGTCTTGAATAACTAATGAAATTTTACTGTATCAAATCTTTTTTCGACAGCTTATTTGATTTAAATTTCCATATGTCCACTTACAGATATTCACCAGACATCAGAGTAAAGTGACATTAAGATAGTTTCTACGATTGGATTGACTGTTCCACTGATGAAGAAGTTACGAACGAAAAAATAGTTTGATGCGTTCGTGACTTCTCGGTCAATCCTTGTTTCGTAAATAGCCGAGATGGTTCATATAGCAGCTATCGGCATACATTCGAGGTATGAGCCGTAGAACTGACCTCAAAGTTGCGAATGTCCACACTCTTCCTCAAACAGAATATATCCATTTCCGTCCAGTCGAAAAATAACCTCGGATGTAGTTGTACGAGTACCAATAAATTTGATGGGTTTGGTGACTCTCCTCTGGCGGAGTGCACCAAATGTTATGACAGAAAGGCCGACAATATTCCAGTTGTAACCTTGTCTCCTTCCGCTGTCATTTTGTGCAATGTGAACAAAAGTAGTTTCGAATATTGTTCTCAGTGTCGGCGAATAATATCTGAGGTTTCGTCCTCTTTTGACGGAAAAGGCCGAGTTGTTCCGACTGACCCTTTCTGTCACGAGTTTTGCTGAGCCACTGCGACTCTTAAAAACAAAAATAATGTCAATTGACTCTCCAAATCTCTCCAACTCGCCCGTTTTTAGCTCTCGGGAACCATATGTTCCCTACGATGGATTTTTTTTTTTTTTTTTTTTTTTTTTTTTTTTGTACAGTTATCTGCAAGTGCCGATATGTAGATAATTGTTTTATTATCTCATTTATAAGTGATTGGTTATTGGTTCTTTATTTGGAAATATGCTGAGATCGAAAGGGTGTGAATGTAATATAAATGAAACGTTGATCAGATTTAAGGTTAATAATTACGCTTTATCAAGTGTATAGCAAATATATTATACATCTAAGCATGCAATTACTCGCATTTTATTATATGTTTCTATCCATTGTGATAACAACAAATGAAAATTAATGAACAATTCCACTAACTTCAGTCATTTCTAACTTTTGTTATATCTGCACATATTTACTTGATTGATGGAAGAGAATTTTGCAAAAGAAAATGATTTTGATAGTTTTTCCTACAATCTAACATTTGTTTTTCATTCGTATTTTTCACAGCTATAATACTTAAACAGTTTCTTTCTTTATCTATAATTGATAACAAAAATTCTCACTCACACCGACATCCCGTATTATTTTCTGAACAATAATACCTTTTATTACTATACAAACAAAATGCAGTGAAATTACGTCAGTGGTTAAGACATCAATAGCATGACATCATTATTTTGCTATATGCTCTTTGTCATATAACTCAAAGTGTAACCAAATATCATAAATTTTAACTATCGATGATTTTTCAATGCACATCAGTCATCTAATCTCCACCTACATAAAATCGATCCTGCTCAAATTAAAATCATTTCATTGCAACATGATACATTGTCCAAAGTTTTATGACTTAATACCTGTCTAATTACCATTAAATGTTACCTTAATAATATAGCCATTCTCTCATTTCTATCGTAGTAAAACCACAATACAAACTCGAAAAAATTTGCTGTTTCACTAAGGAGTAATTCTTGTCACGCGCTGATACAAATTACCAATGCACTTGATGCACTTTAAGGTAAAATAATTGTTATAACCTGCTGTTCAATTTGAAATGCATTGAAAAATGTGGCAGGAATATAACAATTCAATGTAGTAACAAAGAGGGGACAATATATCATTATTAGATAGGTTGACATCTGTTTCATTTTCTTACATCTCAAACTTCTGACGTTTTATTTGTGTGCATTCTTTCCACACAAATGTAATAGTTGTTGGCTTGCATTTTTTGTAGGGTTATATCAAATACATGTACCGAACTCTACAATAAATTTGCTTTTTTTTCACTCTTTATGTACACAACTGGTTTGGTTTGGTTTTGTGGGGTTTAACGCCATAGTTTAGCACATGATAGGCTATACATCGCGGCCAGTATATTTGGTGGAGGAAGACCCAGGGAATACCCCGGGAGGACTCATAGACCCACGGGAAGCCACCGGAGAGCTTTTTCACATACCTACGTTGGTCAAGCCGAGACTCGAACTCACGCGGACAGAGGTGAAATGTGTGAGTGATCTGTAAAGGCAAGCGCCCTAGACCACACAGCCACCCGGGGCCCCGTATGCAACTGAATATAGAATATACGTGTAAGCATGTATGTAAAAACCATATAGAGTTAAGGTGAAGAGTTTGTTTACTCTTGTGAAACCCCAAACTCAAGACGGTTTTCGTTTCTTCATTTTCTGTCTTATTTCAATATCATTTTGGTGACCATGAAGTTACAAATGTTTGATTAACTATGGTTAATAGACGGTTGTTCTACGAATGTGCAAGTGCGTGCGATGAAATTTAATGGAAGGCTTATGAGGAACCCGTTTGTAGAAGTGCTTTGTTTACACATTACTCTTATGAAAATTGCAAATCATGTTTGTCTTACATTGTAAAACTGCATTATGATTACATATACATTTTACAAAGATACATGGCAAATAATACTCTTAGCGATCCATCTATGAAAATACAAGCTGTTACCATGCTTATTGTACAAGTGAACGAAGAATAGCAATAACGGTGCGAAAATTGCAGCAAATTAGCTCAACTTAGCTAACACTGTCAAGAGACTGTACAACAGACTCTATTCACTGATTTCTCATCAGAGTTGTACCTTTTCTTTTAAACAAAACAATCATGGACAAAAAATAATTTAAAATAATTATAAATGCGCCATGCGACTCTAATTATTGACCTAGTATTAGAAAAGTCACCGCAACCTTAATTTGACGCGGAAACAGATTTGTAGTTCCTTTAGATGATTTTCCTGTTGAACGATCATTCTATGCGTATGTTTTGAAGTTTCGAGTATGAATCGTTTTAACGGATCATGGTCGTTAAAGAGCAACAAAGGCTCCCCAGAACTCGAGTGTGAACTATTTTTAAGGATCAGTCTGTGGAGAGCAATAAAAGTTCTCCAGAACTCGAGTGTGAACTATTTTTAAGGATCACAGTCTGTGGAGAGCAATAAAAGTTCTCCAGAACTCGAGTATGAATCGTTTTAAGGGATCACAGTCTGTACAGAGCAGCAAAAGCTCTCCAGAACTCAAGTATGAATCGTTTTAAGGAATCACAGTCTGTTGAGAGCAGCAAAAGCTCCCCAGAACTTAACAGGAGTTTATACCATCCATACTCGCTTATAAGTCGAGTCCAGCTGCAAACAGCATAGACCCTGATCTGTCGTCGCATAATGCGCCTGCAGATCAGGGTCTATGTTGTTTGTTCTACTGATTACTCCTAAGAAACTGCATAGATCCAGATATGTTGGTGCATTAAGCAACGGCACATTTGGGTGTGTGAAGTTTGCCGTTGGACTCGACTTATAAGTGAGTATAATAGGTACGTTGGATGGCATTTAGTGTCTTATCAAATTAAACTTGTAAACAATGCAAGATGACGGTTTACAACGATGATGGCGATCATAACCATTCAGTAAGTTTCAAGATAATATACAATCAGCTATGCCGGGAAAGGAGTGGATTTTAGAGTAGGTAATAAGCTATCAAGTCGTAAGAATACTATATTCGATGGAACATAAAATTACTTCCAGAACCTACTATTGTCCATAAGGTAATATAAATCCCGCAATTTTAGCCCATATGTTAAAGATTTTACTGTGATATGGGTGAAATATTGGAAACATCGCTGTGTGTTAGAGAAAGGGAGAAAGAGAGGGGGTGTGGGCAAACAGAGACAGACATAAAGACAGAGTTATGCTGGTGTATTCAGAAAATATTTGAGAATCCGGTTCATATTTTACAAGTAATTTTAACTGTTTTTCTTTCTGTATACATTGAAGCCACTGTCTAATAACGATTGTTTTTTTTGTTTTTTTTTGTTTTTTTTTTTGGGGGGGGGGTATTTTATTTTTATTAGAGTTATATATCTATTGACAAATCTGAATAAAGCCTTGAATTCATAAATCATAAACCTTTTGACCAACATTCTTTACTCCCATGAATTCATCCTTTTTATAATTTTATAAATTTTCACTTACGTTGGGCGAGAAGTTTAATTTATATTCTGCTAAACAAGCCTCTTTTCTCACACGGCATTTTCTGTATTTTCTTCATAATGACGTTACTGGTTTTGATAAAGAACTACGAAAGAGCAAAGAAACTAAAATACTACATCATCAATAACAATGAATAAACTGCTTGAGTCATCAGAGATGAGACGATTTTCAAAATTACATCCGCCCACTGTTCATGTAGAATTTGTATGATCGATTGTATACCATTAAATGATAATTCTAGTTTCTTTATATGTGGTGTTGTCGAGAAACTTTTAATCGTGATATAGTAATGGTTTCTTTATGTCTGCTTGATTGGATTTGTTCATTCTTATTCTTTTATCCTGTTCATAAATGGACTGACGAAGTAAGTCAAAATCCGATAGAGTGTCCAGATTGTTGTATTCTTAACTAGACTTGGGGCTCTGTAGCTTTAATATGATGGGTAGGGAGGGTGGTTTTTCCATGTCGTAAATTAAATATGTTGTTAATGTCAATGATTATATACTGCTGAAAGAGTGAATTTGAACATTGTAGCGTGATTGGAAATGTAGAGATCGAGACTAACTCTGATATTTCTATGCACTTGTTCGTGTTGGGTGTCAAGTGTGATCGCCGGCCATGTTGGTAGCAACTGCTCTGTCATCAAGTTCGATCTTGCACATCGTTAAATACTCATAAAATCTTGTAGAATCTTACTTCATATGAATTTATCACACCCAAAAATATGTTTATCACACCTAATTTCCATTTAAAATCAGCATTTGAATAGCACTAAGTTTGAAGACTTCATCAGCTGACACTACAAAATACGTCTGCAGCCAAGATGGCCGACGCTAGATCACATGACCGGTTCCACACACTAAATTTATCCTATTTCACATTTCTATTTAATTTCACTTGTCCATTGTAAATGCTGACCTTCTTTATACAAGTATGAGTAAGTTTTGAACTTTTAATGTTGTATTCTTCATTTTTATGCTAGTCAATGTATTTTCAATGTTGTCAGCGTTCACTAATACTTGTTTACTCTTCAACCATGTCTAGCGACCTTGGTTATGATTTAAAAGGATTTAATGTTTGACGGACAAGAGATAATAAATAATGTTTATATATTTGTTACTGACTGAGTGTAAACGGACAAGTAATGCTAATTAAATTGTATGATAACCCTCAGTTTGCGTCACTAGTTGCAGGGTATCTGTAAGGCACAACCTGATCTGTTTGGTGTGCCGGACAAGCAATGATTGGTCAGAATTACGTCACATGACTATTTTCCGAAGAGTATAAATAGGAGCGAAATTCGAAGGTCGGCAGATAGCTGTCAACAGTAATAGCGTCCATAGATACAGATCTCCACCAAATAAAAACATTACTGTCTTGAGGTATTTATAATAACACATATACTAAACCACATTAAGAAGCTAATAGATAGTTATAAAAAAATAAGACAAGTCAATGAAATTGTATTTCTTTATTATCAAAATAGAGACTGAAATGACATCTGTAGTACAATAATCTGAATCAATTCAATTCACTGCGACTGATTCGGGTTTAATGCAAAACTAATATTGTGCCATACTAAAATAAGCAGCTATCTCCCGCCACACTAAGAATTCAAGGTTTACTTACAAAACACCTGCACTGTAGGCCATCCATTTCTTGCTGAATGATTAGATTGGGGTTATGAAGATCAGCATAAAATAGTCTCTGTATATTACACATACTTATGTATTCATGTTTAAATCGTCTTTTCCTTCTATTAGCATTTTATTATAATTACACACAGTCAAAAATACAAAGGTTCTGAATTGAAGAATTTTTAAAAACCTATTATTACAATTATATGAGCTTACACCACATATACCCCACTCCCCGATATATATATATATATATATATATATATATATATATATATATATATATATATATATTGCTACATCATGAGTTGACCATATCTTCGATCACGTGACTCTAGTTGAGAACATCAGTTGACGCACCATGCCACCTTAACTTGCTGCCGTAAGGTGCTCAATTTATGTCCAATGAGAAAATATCTATGTGATAAGCCGAATGACCTGATAATTAGGTTCTCAACTCTAAAAAGTCTTTCAGTACTTTTAAAAATCTATTTATGACTACATTGTATTTATTGTCCATCACAATACTGACGAGCTCATGTTTCTGCTGTACGTGAAAAAGAAGTTTGTCCAACACTTCCACACTTGGTTTAAAAAAAAAAAAAAAAAAAAAAAATAGTTCAAGTCAGTACATTGTCTGAGTGGTCTCTTCCATTTTTATACATGGGTGGCCTTTATCGTATTCTGTCACCTAGCGCTAGCTATCTGATTTTGTAGTATATGTCCAATAGGCTAGCTAGCTGTCAATGTAGTATACTTGTCTAGTTAGCTGTCCATGTAGTATATGTCAACGTGTCTACCAAGCTGTCCATGTAGTATATGTCAACGTGTCTACCAAGCTGTCCTTGTAGCATATGTCTACTTGTCTAGCTAGTTGTCATTGTAGTATATGTCAACGTGTCTACCAAGCTGTCCACGTAGTATATATCAACGTGTCTACCAAGCTGTCCGTGTGGTATATATCTACTTGTCTAGCTAGTTGTCATTGTAGTATATGTCAACTTGTGTAGCTTGTAGTACTATCTAGTTGGCTATCTGTGGTTTTAGTACCTGTCTATTTGACTAGCTAGTGTGTTGCCTTGTCCATCTACCCTATTTGTAGTGGTCACCCTCGAAGCTTATAGGAGAGACTAGTATTTATTTTATGAGTGACTTTAGCATCCAGTAAACATGTAATGATGACTTATTGCACCGAATCTTGGCATTCTGGGTAATCCAGCGAGCTGTCCGATTCGAAGTGGTTTTTTTCAAATGGAGTTTCTTTGCAGAGAGATTGATTGATTGATTAATTAATTGAGAAAGATGTGTGTATAAGTATATAGATGTGTAAGTGAAAAGAACTTCATGTATGAGTGTCTGGAATTGTCTTGTTGTAAGATGCAAAAATTAACTCTTTCTCTCCTGTGATTTTTAAATATACGGATAGTTTAGACTATGGGACCCACAATGACACCATACCCGAGCTGGCTGTCAGAGCTGAGTTGCAATGCTGAATTTTGCAGCTACTCCATTTTGTATCAGCCACATGCAGTCCTCTGTGTTTATAGTTCAAGACAAACATATACTTTAGCTGCATACGATTGAAAAGTTAACCATTTTTTTTATTCCTTTAGTATGTTGACGACAAGATACTAATAATAACAGCGATCACTGAGGCAGCTTTTTGTCCACCATCTCTTTATATTTGTTAAACAGAGCGGGAAAATCTTACTCAAAAACTCGACACGAATCAAATATTAATAAGGACTATTTATCTTGTATATAATTAGGTAAATGCACGCGATTTAACAGTGATAAAATACTGCCTGACCATGACCAGATGTGATACAGAACGGTCTGAAGTTTGATTAGTGCTTCGGGTTTTTCAAAACATGATCCAGTACGTTGGGTGCCGCTTCAAGTCAATATGGTTACCTCATTTTGAAAAAGATGCTTGTTCAATTTACACATGATAAGGGACTACAAGTTTTATTTTTTCCTATACCGCTTGATAATTAGTTCCTATAAATGCTCTGATCATATGGCTTACTTAAAGAATGATATAATCAGGTATACTTCAGTCATGCTACTTTTGGCAAAATATCCTTGTACCTCGCGTATCTGTTGTACGAGATCTTACGTTTCTGAGGTACGAGATCTCACGTTTCTGAGGTACGAGGATTCAGCCCGTTGTAGTGTAAGAAATGCGGCATACGTGATGGCGTTACCAATATAATGCGTAATAGGTGATACCGGGTCCACAACATACAAACATATAATGCATGCACAATTGACCTAGTCTGTTCACCGAAAATTTTAACCTCGACTTAATTTTCCCTTTCCTTCACTTTCTGAGATGTTCACTTTGAACGTCTTCAAATTTTCAACGTCTCGGACACAATTTAATTTGCGTTCTGTCGTTTACTTGCAATGCACCTATACGTAGGCCTACCTTAAGATGATACATAGATTGATATGATGGAAGAGGTAAAATAAAGACATAAAGTACAGATAAATCAATTAAATTAAATATTTGTCAAGAGAGTCATACTTTACAAGAGATTATTTAGATAACCTAGAAAAGTGTGTACTGTAAGAAGAAATTAGTGCGATGTAAATTAAATTCTATCATTATTCTCTATCTTCGTGGGGCATAAATGATATCGATACATAATGTCGTACTTTGGTTCTGTACCCACCCATCTCCATGCAATTACTCACTTAACACAAACCAAAACTGAAAAAATAAAAGTAAAATTTATTAAACTGCAAGACAAAACTTGCACCAAAAGCTTTGAGTAGCTTTTTATTTACTATTTTTAATTAACTCAACTTTGAAGTTATTTGACTCTTCTTCAGAACCCTCTGAAACATGATTCACGTATTATTCATTTAGCACATCAAGAAACATGCAATTTATTTTTGTTACACATTTGTGCCTATTTTTGTGGTTACCTTAATGAATGCAGCCTTCCTTTATCTTTATAATAGTGTCTGCATTCATCAGGACAAGAACTGTGAATGTATTTGCTGACTGCAGAAAGAATTCTTAGTGTCCCTACACGTGGTAAAGCAAGGTTTGTTTACCTTATTATACAGACCAAGTTGTGCCCAATGTACTACGTTTGTACTCGGTAATATAAACCTTATGAAAAAAAATATTGAATTGAGCATGTTCTATTTTGTAATGCAAGGTTTACAAACCTTGACCATATTACTAATGACCATTATACTAATGACCATTTTACTAATGACCGTTTTACTAATGGCCATTTTACTAATGACCGTTTTACTAATGGCCATTTTACTAATGACCGTTTTACTAATGGCCATTTTACTAATGACCATATTACTAATGACCATTTTACTAATGACCGTTTTACTAATGGCCATTTTACTAAAGACCGTTTTACTAATGGCCATTTTACTAATGACCGTTTTACTAATGACCATATTACTAATGACCATTTTACTAATGACCATATTACTAATGGCTATATTACTAATGACCATATTACTAATGACCATATTACTAATGACCATTTTACTAATGGCCATTTTACGAATGACCATTTTACTAATGACCATATTACTAATGACCATATTACTAATGACCATTTTACTAATGGCTATATTACTAATGACCATATTACTAATGACCATATTACTAATGACCATTTTACTAATGGCCATTTTACTAATGACCATTTTACTAATGACCGTTTTACTAATGGCCAAGGTTTGTAAAACGGGCTTTACGTGTCAGCAGTTCAATAATCCCCAAACGTCATGCAGTGCAACAAAGCATGGAATGGAAAATGATTATTTTCAACTCAGTCTAACTAAAACATGTTTCTAAACCGGACCTAAATTGTCATTGGTGTCCCAAACAAAATTCTTTAGAAACATTATTAAAGCGTTCATCCATACTTTCACTTCCGATTTTGATATTCGGCATAAACAGACAATAAGAAGACCGAAAATGTACACACTCATAAACACCCGTAACACCAGTACACAAACCCTATCATTGCTTATTAACACACTCATAAACACCCGTAACACCAGTACACAAACTCTATTGTTGCTTATTAACACACTCATAAACACCCGTAACACCAGTACACAAACTCTATCGTTGCTTATTAACACACTCATAAACACCCGTAACACCAGTACACAAACTCTATTGTTGCTTATTAACACACTCATAAACACCCGTAACACCAGTACACAAACTCTATCGTTGCTTATTAACACACTCATAAACACCCGTAACACCAGTACACAAACTCTATTGTTGCTTATTAAAGAAGGCTATATCTCTACATTATGTCATTTACATTTATTTTGTAATATTCCCATCTTTACAAACAGCCTTGTTTTGCTTTTTGGTTTTTTTGTTGTTGTTGTTGTTGTTTTGTTTTTTTTTTTTGTTTTTTTATTCTTCTGTTTTTTTTTTTTTTCTTTTTCTGATGTAATATATATTTGTAACATGTTCTCATAAACAGTCACTATATCCCTATTTAATATCAAGATGTGATTAGGTCATGATAATAACAGTGCATATGGTGAGACAATAAATCGTCCTAGATCATCAAATGTTGATAAATATTATATGGAAGACTGATGAAATTATCTATCATACATAACTTGGAAGAATACCTGGTGAAATTCTAAATTAAATTGCATTCTATGTCGTAGGAAGTGACTTGTTCTGACAATGTATCTGATTCCATCTATAATCCATAATTCTGTATTTTTCATAGATTTCAGATAAATTTTGATATGGCATTTCTAAATATATTTACTTTTCCTCAGTATTACCTTGAAATAGTTGATTGATGACTGTACAAGCTTTCCCTTCTTTACGGAAATCAAAACTGCTTGTGTCAGCTTGTCGTCGGATATTCTTCATCTTAGTTAAATCAATTCTTTTCTTGTCTCATGTCACTTAAATTGGAAAGGTTATCAATTTTATGACTTTCAACTCAACAATTTCGGTATAATATAGTTCAAATGCAGTCTAATTTGAGTGCTAGAGAGACACATTAGACACTGATGTATACTGTTATAAAATAATATGTCCTACCCATTACAAATGGTGTTTGTCGCTTTAAATGATTGTAGAACAACTGTATATTTGTTTCATACTTATTTACCAAATATGTGGCATATTGTTCAATCGACTCGCATGAAAGCGTTCGCTAATTCATGATAGACTTCATTTCCCCTGCAAAATTAATAAATAAATTCAGGAGTCATAATAATTTGTTTCAAGGAAAAATAATTTTTAAAGAAAAACCGTTTTGTCTTTGAGATATTTCAGATCATACTGCATGGTGCGACACGTTGCTTCATCATATAACATTATATTCGAAGTGTCATATTTTGAAAAATTCATTCCAGCTCTATATTTGTTTTCCGTCTCTGCCACCCGTCCCTAATATAGATTCACACATGTTTTTTTTAAATCGTTCCAGTTCTATATTTGTTTCTAAGTTTCCTCTCTGCCACCCGACCTTAATGGAGCTTCGCACATATTTTTTAATCTAAATAAAATTAAAATAAGATTATTTTCTCATTTACTCCTTTCTGTAAATGAAAAATCCAAATATTTTATAACATATTTTGCGTCCGTCGAAAACAAAAAATAACGCGCTACTGGCGTGACGTCTCGCAAAATGATAATTGAAATTGTCTAACTCAGTATTTTTATGAGAATGATGTTTATAGACATTGTGGTGGTGATAACAAAAGTGATATAAGTTGATTAAGAGGAAAAGGTTAGATGCAATAAGATTCCTCGAAAGTAGATGTATTGTCTGCCTCTAGTAACTGAACATCTTCATTAAGTAACAAAATAGTTTCGTTACAGAATCAAGGGTTGTTAGACATTTGGACAAAGGAAAGGGGAGAGAATAAACATTTGATGATAATTTATTCCATGGTATAACGGTATAGAAGGACAAAGGAAAGGGGAGAGAATAAACATTTGATGATAATTTATTCCATGGTATAACGGTATAGAAGGACAAAGGAAAGGGGAGAGAATAAACATTTGATGATAATTTATTCCATGGTATAACGGTATAGAAGGACAAAGGAAAGGGGAGAGAATAAACATATTATGATAATATATTCCATGGTATAACGGTATAGAAGGACAAAGGAAAGGGGAGAGAATAAACATATTATGATAATATATTCCATGGTATAACGGTATAGAAGGACAAAGGAAAGGGGAGAGAATAAACATTTGATGATAATATATTCCATGGTATATCGGTATAGAAGAAACGTTTTGTATGTATTTTGTCAAAAAGTAACATCTTCCATCGCTTCGTGCCTATTAATCTCTATTTGTCTTTCAACCAGTTCATCTGTTCTCTTTGTTAGAAAAAAAAAACCAAAAAGTTTAAACGGTGTTGGACATTTGCAAAAAGAATGAAGAATGAAGTTTGATCACTTCCTTAATAACGTGCAATGTTAATCCTGGAGAATCACGTTATGCTGCTGTAGAGAATGTAAACTTATTTTCCAGACCTTTTCCTATACATAGCTTACCTTAGGAGACTCTCTAGTATCAGAATACATAATATTTCACATACTCGTATCATAGCTTGTAACCTTTTTACTTACAACTTATATATCTCCCAGTTTAGTGACATTCTTCAAACTTTAAAAACATTTCTGCCTTTATGATATATATCAAATATAATATATATGGTGAATAAAAGGACTGTAATGAAAGATCACAATGAGAAGATCAATGACTATCACAATGAGAAGATCAATGACTATCACAATGAGAAGATCAATGACTATCACAATGGGCAAACATAACACGGTCTTATGAAAATTAGTTTTTCCGACAATTGTAACTAAGTACTTCATAAAATGAGGGCCACGGTAGTTCAGTCGATAGAGCGTCAGACTTGTAATCCAAGGTTCACGGGTTCGATTTCCGCCCAGTTGTGCCCTTGCGAAAGGCACTTAGCTCTCATTTCCACTGCATGATAAAGCCAATATTATGTTGAATGTGCCGTACAAATCCGCACAAAACAAAAGGAACTTTATACTAGTGTACATACATCATTTTATTTTCGGATATAACGATGATTATCTGTAATAAATATCTGTATATGTTCTTTTATTTGCTGTGTCTGTTCAGTATGCCTTTTCTCAGAAGGATCAGAACAAATACAAATACCACTATGCCATTTTAATTATATTAGTAATGGAACTTGATAAAAGAGCAAAAAACATTTTCTTATCTTTGGAGTTGAAGATATACTTTTATTTATTTTATTTTTTTCATCCTAGAAAAGAGGATTACTACTACTACTACTAATAATAATAATAATAACTCGCGGATATTACATGGCATCTTAAGATGGTACAGCATTTCCGACGAATAATTAATTTTTCCGTGTTCAGTGAAACCTGTACAATTCGGTTAAATGCAGGTTAGTCATGGAATTCAAAAATAAGGTTTTACTTTCCAAATTACTCGAGTCAAATTGACATCCAATTCAAAAGAGTCTTGACCTTGCTTAGGAAAGTTCCCAATAGTTGTTGATATTAGGGTGTGCGTCTTCAATTTCGGAGACTGGTGGGAAGTAAATGTTTATCTAAAAGGTTAGGATTCCGACAACATTATATGCCTTCCATGTTAGCATGGAACGTATCTATGATGACGTTGTTTGGTGACTGAACCATTTGGGAAAGACGCCGTGTAACTCAGTCCAAAGTAAATTAACGAGGATTCGTTTGCTGGCTTTGAAACCAAGGGTTCATTGACTGCTTCTCCGTGTAGCGATGTCCCAGTGTCAAAGACAGTTTGATGAGAATGAAGTCCAAGATAAATCATATATATATATATATATATATATATATATATATATATATATATATATATATTGAGTACTGGTTCGAACATTGTCAAGTCATTGCACTCTTTAAAGATTCCTATCCTGTTCATCGTAGAAACATAAAACCAACATAGGGGACATATAAGCATACATACATACATACATACATACATACATACATACATACATACATACATACATACATACATACATACATACATACATACTCGCTCCTGGACTTCGATTAATATAATTTAATAGTGGTGCATATCTAGCCAAATGTATCATGGAGTTTTTGGTTTAACGATAGAGGAGAGGCAGTACTACAAATCATTTATACAAACAATCGTGGTCTGCTTTATTTAGCGCAGGTTTATTTGTGTGGTTTTAGTTTCTTTTTTTATTTTATTTTTTCTTCATTTTCTTTTTTTTTTGGGGGGGGAGCGATGTTTCTTTATTTGTTAATTACTTGTTTAAAAAAAGAACAACTATAAAAAAACGAACAAAATCGGCGATTTTGATAAGCATTTAATACGATGGGGCCGTATGGTACAAATCCCCTGAACGAGGCTAACTCACAACATCACACACGATGCCTCCGAAATTATTGCTACTTGTTACACCACGATAAATTCAAGCGGTGATAAATTAGAGGACCGCAGAACTTAAAAACTTTTATTTTGCATTGAAAATGTATTTAAACGTACCTGACTTCTTAGAAGCAGTAGGGGGGAACAATGTGTAAGTTTAATTTCGTGCGTAAAATGAAGCATTTTTCAATTTATATTTCCATTTGATATCTGAGCGGACCAACGAAAATTCATATATACCATTGAACGGCATTAATAAAGAACAGTATGGTATCACTTCATATAACATTTAATGACATCACATTTCTTTCTTTGTTACGGATTTCAAGCAGAGTCACACGCCTCATTTCATAATAAACTGCATTAAAAGAACTCACATCCTATTATATTGGAATACAGTCCAAGGACAAAACAAGTAGCAGTTCACCAAAAACTATTATTTGCTCACTTTTCGCCCGGAATCATTTTGACATCTTGCTTACAATGCGTTAGAATGTGTTCTCCACTGCAAATAAGACTTCAAATTAATTGTTATGATCAGCATAAACACCGTGTGACAAAAGAGATCTCTGAATCGATGTTTTATGTTTGCTTAGGGCACCAGCAAAGCAGGGGCACAAAAAAAAAAAAAAAAAAAAAATCGGAAATTACGGGTGGGGTGGGGTGGGGGGTAATTACATTTGGGGGCGCACCATAATCTTTTCAGTGCTTAGGGCCTCTAAAGGTCTTAATCCGACCCTGGAACAGGACATAAATAGTATTAGGTAAAAATGAGAAAAAAATATTGATAATATGTTTTTAATATCCGGATCCTTTCTTTTGCAACCGAACATCAAAGCTAGCTTTACAGAACCCCAGTTTATGTTCCTTCGGATCAATCCAATATATTGACCATTTAAGTGACCGTTAATGTAAGACCAGCTGTGACGATACAAAACAAACCAGCTATGGAAGGCTCTTTGTGTTCGCTTTTTATGGTACACATGGACAATACGAGAAGAAGCGTAAAAATGAGGGGAAAATAGATTTCAGTTAAAGAAAAATGGTCTCCGTACTAATGCCAGTCATAATTTATGAACTTACGAACTTACAGTGTTAGCAGCTTTTCAACTCTGCACTGTGACATTAATGTCGAGTCTATGGTAAACGTCAGTAAAAGATCCAAAATGTAATTTTCTCATATGAATTATTAAATGACGCAGACTCGTTATGAAGATTTGCCCGCACCACAGGAAAGGTGGCGTTATTTTTGCAATCTTGTTGGCAGTAAAACAGTGATATGTAAAACAAACACAAAAAAAAAAAAAAAAAAAAAAAAAAAAAAAAAAAAAACAACATAAAAGAAAGCTTTCAATTCAAGTTCACAAAACCCTTTTCACAACTCAATAAAAAAAGATCAGTACAAAAAATTAAATTATATTTGTTTCATCTTGTTTCCACAAGAACTTTCAACGCCTTTATGTTTGCGTGATGTAGTCTTTGTGGCGGAGCTAACCGGAAAAAGCTTGAAAGCCGCTGATTTCAGATAGGCAAACCACTCAATCTTGCATATGTGGAACCTAAAATGAACACAGAACAACTTCTCACATTTTAAGTGCAATGTAGCAATCAGTAATAGTTATGATCCATCTTCCAATAGATCAATTACATTATTGTATAATACACATTTATTTTTTTACTGTTTTCAAACTTTTTCCTTACCTCTTTGCATTCTCGTAGAGTTTTGAATCCATGTGATATTTTAAAAACTAGTTTCACTATTCGGCTCCAATGCAGATACCTAGACAGCTGGTCACGCATATACGACTCAGGATGCTTGTGCAACTTATGTTACATTCTAATATTTTGTGGAAAAAGTGACTGAAAAATATCACGAAAACCAGTCAAGACATAATAATATTATGACAAACACAAAAAAACACTAAGCTCCTCTCATTCACGTTTTAAAACTAATTATGAGTAAATTTGAAAATGATAGAGTTATGATTTAGTGTCATTGCCTTGATGAAGATGACTGTAGCGAAATCTTTTTAGTTTGATACCTTGGATGGAAATTATTTGCTATTCAAACAAGGGAGCTTGCATTATCTTTGAAGAAGTTGATATCAAAGAAATCTTGAGGTCATTTTTCTTGTCGTATCTTGTGATGAAAAGTATTTAACAGAGAAACGTTGAAATCTTCATAGTCTGGTTATCTAACTATAGCGACTGATTATATGTGCAGGAACTAAGATCTATCACAAAAGCATACAACGAAACGGGGCAAGTAAAAGAAGCCTGACGTATTTCGATTTCTTTGTCAGTGGCCGGGTCTTTTATTGAACCTTGACAGAATCGATGCCCAGGTCGCAAGACACTGGGAAACTACATGTATCACTAAAGTCAAGAGTGTTTTGAGATATACCTATTTTTCAAGTGCATAACAAAGGCAAGTCTATGTCAAAGACTGTTTGATAAATTTGTAAATATTGGAAACGTATAGAAGGAGGAACTAAATAGAGTGAACGGGATTCGAATAGATTTTATTCATGTTAATCAAATTTTGGCAACCTATTCATCGAACGTTGTTGGGATATCTACTACAACGAATGGGTATATGATAATATATATACATAATCCCGCATACTCGTTTTAATGAGCTCTCAATTTCTACCACTATAATACGCTACTCGCCTTACCTATGAAACAGCGTCATTAATTGCAGTACGGACTAGTGGAAAAGTTCAGGTAAATTCAGTTTTGCCACAATTCGAGCGAGTAACGCGCTCTACTTGGGAGTTCATTACGAGCCAAGTTCTGTGTTTCAAAAAATGTGTAACCAAAGGAGTATTATTTAGTTTGAGAGCTGTCGAACACTCTACTGTCCTCTTGTCGCATTCGATATTTTACCTTTCTTGATAGATATAAAGAGATTGAAGGTGAATCGGGCTCCAGTTCATTAAGAATTTCCATGCGAGTGGTAGGTCAGCTATACAATAGGAGCATAGGAAGAGAGAAAAGTATTTGTGACCGATTCTATGCTTGATATATTTACTTAATACTGAAGGAATATTCGTGCCTGAGTGGATGAGAAAAAGAAAAATGGATTGATTTTGTGATAATAATCAAAGGAATAGAAAACGATCCATTTTATCAGCCATTTGTTTCGGGTCGTTAGAAGACGAGAAAAGGAAATGATTCTAGCTAGCGATAAGGAGTAATGGGCTGTCGATAATTGAAAGTTGTTTTTGCACACTACTGATACATCATGATTAATGCATACGCTTTTGTGATGTTGTGGACATATTTATGACGAAGAAGAAGCATTCATGCGGAAATAAGAAAGTAGTGAAGTGCATCGTCCAAGGGAGCTTTGACCCGAATTAGAGATACAAGAATCAATATTCCCTTGAAAAATGTTTGGATTAAATGTTCCAATGAAGAAGACTTTGGGCAGACCAGGATTCGAAGGCATCCAAGAGATATTTAGAAACAGGTAAATTCTGCCATGCAGTTAATTGATCTTCTCATTTGGTATAAAAGTATGTAATGATGAAGCAGTAGCCATCTAAATAATTACTGGCAGGGTATAGTGGGCAAGAACATGGATTAGATAGATTCCAATTATGGTTTCAAACTCTTCCCCCGTATTCCATTAAGTATCTAAACTTGCCAGACAATTTGTGATACCTATATTTACCATCCTCTTGATGGAAAGGCGTATATTCTCTTCATTGATCTAAAAACGTCTCAACATCAGTCCATTTTGTTATGTGTTATTTTAAGGTTGCTTAGACAATATCGACAAATTGGCGAACTTTGATGAGATTTTTCACAGCAGTTTTAAAAAACCAGGGGATATTCTTTTCAAGGAGCAAGAAGGTCACTTTAGGTTTATATTTCTGGAACCATTTTGTAACACTAGAAAACGATTACTACGAAGTGAGATATGTACTAGAAACTCTGGCTGCATATGTTACTTTGGTATGTTAAGGGATGGATCAGAATCAAGTGGTAATTATTATTCTATTTTATAAATTTAGTATTCCATTTTCAAGCTGTCAATGGCATAAAAACAGGAAACACTTGTATGACAAGAATAAATAGGTTTACTGACAAATAAAACCGTTTATGTCTCTACACTTTCGATACGTAGTTTGTAGTAAATAAATAATATACGCCCAATACAATGGTTAATAAATCTATAAGAATCATATAGTGCTATCCAAAAATGTCAAATTATATGTTTTCAACTTCGGTCATACATTTTAATTCAAATTAATGGCCCTTGAAATAGCACAGTTTGAACATCTAATATAATTTGGAGTACACTTGGTCCATTGTTATTTGAAAGAAAGTGCTTTATGGGTACTCTTGTAACTGTATATCTTAACTGTTATAGACTATTACCATAAATATTTCAAGGAACATACTGTTACTGTTACTGTGGTCATTTACTGTTGTTTGCGTTAGTTCCGATTCGAGAGATGTTCGTTTGTTTTTTTAAATTCGTGGTTTGTTGCAACCATGAAATTCACGAAAATGTGTGGCCCACGATAAATAGTGAATTTAAGGTATTTGTATGAAATAATAAAATTAAAACATTGGCATCAGTATCCTTTATAATATCTTGGTGGGTATTTTTAAAAAGGACTTATTCGTCGTTTTTTTATTATAAAATCATATTATGTTGTAGGACAGCCCATGACCTCTGGCCATATACATTAATTCCACGTTTACATTAACCCAGATTAAATGCTTTTCTCGTTTTGAAAGTATAAAGCAATGTCATCGTTTTAACTTTATTTTTAACAAAGACTATTTTACAATTATACTTGTTCATAATTCACGAATAGAAATGGTGTACATGTGTCAAGATGTCATTCAATTCAATTTAATAGAACATAATAAAAACTCGACGTATATACGTTGGCAGTTTCACATAAATAAGTATAATTGATTTAAGGTATAAAATAAAGTATTGTATTGAGTCTGTTTAAATATAAACAGATTAATCATCAGTTAATCATTTCTACCTAATCAGACAAAAGTATTTCCCGCAAACTGTTGAAGTAGATGATTTACACAAAATTGAATACGCATGCTACTGGTTCTGAATACACCTCATTCTATTTGATACTTGCCTTACAAACAGTAAATAAAAATGTATACATTTGTCAATTACTTGTGTCACACGACGGTTATTAAAAAAATCCTGAATATTAGTGCGCTGTACAACAAAGTTTTTTATTAGTGAAAAGTACGTCAGTACATTATCCCAAAGTACTCCCCATGTCCCACTACACAGTTTCTCAGTCTGATCATCCAATTATTAAATCCCATTTTATATTCACTTTTTGTTATCTTGTTCATACACTGGAAAAACTGCACTTTCAACCGTATTGCAGCTTTGAAATCGCCTGTCACTCAGCGAATCTTTTATAACGGGATTCAGCCAAAAATCACTTGGAACTAAATCAGGGCTGTATGGAGGATGTGGCATAGTTTGGATGCTGTGCTCCTTCCGGAAGTCTGTCACGGCGACGGATGTATGTGTAGTCGTTGAGCAGATGCCTTGGGATACCGGTGCGCGGACGGGTTGTTCGGTAGTGTTCCATATCTAAGATCTTTTCGCAACACTTTACAGGGATAAAAATGTCCAGTGACACTAACAGAGTCAGGTCACAGGTACCTGGACGACCGGGTCTTTTACATCGAAAATTAATGCGCATAAAACTCTCTTGACGTCGATCAATTTGTGGTCTCTGCTGGTTTCCTCCGATCAAAGCTTTATTATTTTCTCTTAAGTCGGGTTTAAGAAAGAAAATCCATGCTTCATCACCAATGACAGTCTCATTGAAACTTCTCTGGTCACTCTTTTGATATTTGTCGAGTAGCTGTTTGGTGATTTAAACATAGGTCTGTTTTTGACAAGTCTTCGACAAATGCGGGACACATGTTGCACAAACCTTTTTGAGCTTAAAATGATTCTTCAGCATATTAAAAACAACTGACGAATGAATGCCCGGATTTTACAGTATGCTCTTTGCACAGTAGCAGAATTGTTCTCCTTCTCCGACCTTTTCACGTCACTGTCATTTGCTTATGTTACATCACATGCATATATCTGCAGATGTCTGGCAGATCATTTTTATAGAACGTTTATTTGTCTATTGGTCGGTATTAAATTTATTGACAGGTTCAAAGAAGCAAAAAAGTTATAACAAAATATATTGAACTTTTCCACTACCCCTCCAACTGTGTTAATTTCATGTTGAAATTAACAAGTTTACATTGCCAACATATGGTATGTGACACGAAAAAGCTAAATTTAGAAAGAAGTCTAAAGGTCGACTCAAATAATTCATGATAGAAGACGGAATCCGTAAATGACCATTATTTTCTATAATGTGGCCTTGTTATTTAACCAATTATCAACAAATAAATGACTATTTAACTGTACAAAGCAGATTTTAACTGGAACATGTAAACGGCGTGTTAAAACGTTAAATATGACACAAGTACCCTGTGCTCTTTTCAAGTCCAAAAGTGCTAGGTTGCAGTTTTGTTTTTTTAAATAAAATGTAGCAGAATTTGTTCACTTGTGACTATTTATGACTTCCTTATTTCTTCCAATTAAAAGAACATGTCGCTGTGTTTTGCAAGTATTATTTGACAAAGACTCTGGTGCCTTACACCATTTATTGTATCAGAGAAAAAGTTCGATACATATTACTGATGTTGGTGGTGGTGTCGTTAACTCAATGTCTAAGACTTCGTGTAAGCCAACTTCGAAGAAGGCAAGATATAGCTTTCCGCTGAACCATTTTTGACCTTATATTTGCCATGAAGACCCTTGATGGAGACAAGGAGTAATCGTCACGATTCCGTTCTATCCTTAGTATAGTTTATAACAAGACTTGAAAAAAATAGCACCAACTATGACACATGTTTTTTCTGATTTTGTCTTTTCATGCCTTAGTATGATGTATTTGAAAGTTATCTCAGTAGGATACACCCATTCTCTTTCGTGGCAGCATAATGAACGAAGACATTTTTTTTTTTTATTGTTGCAATTAAAGTTCGCCCAAAATTGTGCAAGTCCGCAATTATTTAAATTAAACTTTTGAAACAAAACAAATTCAAACATCGTGGATATATTAAGTTTAAAGCTCTTTTCGGTGTCACTGCAGGCATTTTTTTCCTCCAGTAACAGTATCAAAATTATGTTTAAAAAAAGTATTTTTATACTCTAAAGCTAACTGTATTTACAGTAAGACCAAGTCATTGTTATGCAATATTTTGCCTCTCCATATGAGACTTTTCTCACTTTATCAAACCAATACTCCTTTCCTGTATTGTTAAGACATGGTCCAATGAAAAAGTCCTTTATTTGAGGGAATGTTATTTTATTTCTATAGTATTGTATAATTGACTATTTATCTTTCACCTTTGACAGCGTCTGTAATCCAAGGTTATTAGTTTTACTTTTTCAGAATTCACATTTGCCATTTAATCGGAGAACTGTCATGCTGCCCTAATTAATGCAACCCTCCAGTAGGGTTCGTAGGATTTACTGACATCTGTTCGGTGCAGTCTTGACACCAACTGCCATTTTGAAATAAGATCGATTCCGGGTTTGCAATCTTCTCTTCTGTAGGTAAAGCAGAACGAGTATGTGTGTGTGTGTGTGAGGTGGGGGGGGGGGGGGTCCCAAAAGTTAGGAGACCCAGCGCAAATGTTAAGTTTCATTTTAGAGACATTTTTTTTTGGCATCACTTACACCTTCCCGTACATTTTTAAATGATCTTGCGAAACCCCATTTAGTTCAGATTTGCACCTGCCAATTAGAGATCCACCATATGAATCAAACTAAAGTGAAATATTAATATTTGTCGCCAAATAAAGTAGGTAAAAAAACTATTCTCATGCTACGTCAATGGCTGACCTGACAAAAAAAAAAAAAACGTCTCCATGGTTCAATGGCCGTAGGAAATAAATATCTGTCGAATATTTCTTCGCAGCCACACATGTCTATCGTTAAAAAGGGTAACAGTTTCAAAAAATAATCTGAAGTTCCTACCTAATATAAAAATCTGAAACAAAATTGCTATAATATGAAATGCTCTGTGTGTGAGAGGGGGTGGGGGTGGGGGAGTGTTTGTGTGTGCTTACATCAATACAGAATTTAAATTTTATCAAAAAGGAAAAAAGATTGTTGACAAATGTTACGCATCGTTCCTCTTCCTCCTATTCCCTTTTTAATAAGTGTTCTTCTTTATTATGAAAATCAAATAAATATCAGTAGGATAAAGCTCGAACCTGAAAATTTCTAACCTATGGAAACTAAAGGTTCTTTATGATAGAGTGCTAGATAGTTATCTGCAAGTACGAATCATTGAGCTATATTATCTAATCATCTATTATTTAATCATCTCTTTCATAAGCACTTGGTCCTTTATTTGGAAACTGGTGTTGAAAAGGATATAAACGTAACCTACATGGAGAACTATATACATGTTAAGGTTAATGATTACATTGTATCCATTGTACATGGAAATAGATGATTCATTTAAGCATGCAGTTCCCGTCGGTACTCGCGTATAAGTGGGATCCAATTGCAAACTACATAGACCCAGATCTGCCGTCGCATCATGCGCCGGCAGATCTGGGTCTATTCAGTTTGTTAGGAGTATCAGTAGAACAAACAACATAGACCCTGATCTGCCTGATGCATTATGCGACGGCAGATCAGGGTCTGTATTGTTTGCAGTTGGACTTGACTTATATTCAAGTACATACGGTACTGGTATTATTATAGTCACTGATGTATCAGTTTAATAAAATCAACTGAAAGCAATCAACTATCAAATCTAAATCATTGGAAAAGAATGAATCTATCACTTGTTACTAGAACCCAACATTTGGTATTTTGGTTATACGGTTATATATTTAAAAAAAATGAAAATACTTGCCATAGTTTTGATAAAGCTTCTTCTTTGATCCATTGAATGAATACAAATGCAACTCACACTCAGCTCGCGTATTATCTTCCTAGCAGTAATCATTTCCTTTCTATTCAAACCCAATATTATGAAATTGCATCAGTCGTTAATACATCAAAGGAAGCCATCGTTAATTTGTTATATAATCTTATGATGAATTAGAGATGCCGGTGAGTTTTAAATGTTCATAATGCAATGCCTATACACTTAGGTAAAATCGCATCTGCTCACATTAAACAAAATTCTTTGAAATATAATATAGTGTTCAAAAAGTGTATGACTTAACAGTTGTCTAATTACAGTTACCCTTTTGTCGTATTGATTGATATACAACTATTACTATTTATATCACAGTAAAACAACAATATATATTCGAAATGACTTGCTGCTCAACCGGAGAGAAATTCTTACACGTAGACAACACGACATGTAGACAGCAAATTATGACTGCACTCAATGCACTGTACGAGAAATAAATGGTTGTAATCCACTTCTTCATTAAAAATACAGTGACAAATCTGAGAATGATATGACAGTTATTTGTAGCAATAGAAAAGTGGACAATATCCTATCATCATATCAGTTGAAGGCTGATTCTTATCCTTTCATCTCGAATCACTGGTGTTATTTTTTTTTAATACATACAACGTATTGTTGTTGTCTTGCACTTCTTTATGGGTTATAATATGAAGTATATGGTACAAAATCAGTCGTACCTACTGAACAACAAAGTCGTATCTTGTTTCCTCGATCTTCATATTCGGAACTGAATATGGACGTTATATGATTCATCACATATATGATTGTTTGGGGGGTTTTCTCTGTGTGTGTGTCTGTGTCTGTGTCTGTGTGTGTGTGTGTGTGTGTGTGTGAAAACGACACAGAGTTAAGATCAAAGGTCTGTTTACTCTTTTCTAAACCATGAATTTTCTTTGCTTCATTTCCCGTCGCTATTTACTATTATATTGATAGCTATGAAGTTATGTTTTCTGATTAAAGATCGTAGATAAAATTTTGTTTGTGCTATAAACTCAATAAAATATTTATAAGGAACATGTTTGCTGAAGCACCTTGTTTACATATAAATGTAAATTTAATAGGAATATCATGGAAAATGAAATCAATTTCTCATTATCTTTTGAATGCTACAATTAAATAATAATCAGCTGTCATTTGGAAAACCCTTTTCTGTCAATAGAATCTGAAATTAGACTTTTCCGATGTAATGATAGTAATGTCGTTCAGAATATATGCAAATTTACTTATTTAGTCTTTATGAGGAAAGAATATTTTCTGAAAGATGTAGATGCACATTTTCATAATGAATACGAATCAAATGTTTAATGATGCACAAATGTAAAGGCCAGTGTATTATTTTTTTTACCATCACGCAGTATTTTCTGTAATTTGTTGTTTAAGTTTTAATTATAATGTGGATCAGACGCTGAAAAATCAATCAGTCCATCACATAAATATTTTTTTCTATAAAAGTCGCGATTTGTATGACTAGTATACTGTCAAATTATATTATGTTTGCCTATATATTATTTGGGGCAAAGATACATGGAAATTCTGTCTATACTCGCTTATAAGTCGGATTCAACTGCATAGTTGGATTTGACTTATACGTGAGTATATACGGTTGTAGTTTTTGGCCTCCATTGATGACAATACACGCTCTTACGGTGAATATTTTAAAAGTAATGCTAAGAATAACAACAACTATGCACAAATTGGGAAGTCCTTGGGCTCAACTAAGTTCAGCCTGTGAAATAAATCCTGCAGCGGGGTGTCAAAATGAAAAGAAAAGAAACTATCTCTGAATACTTTTCAGAGTTGCACCCATTCTAGAAACGTTAGCAATCCTGTATACTGCTTGATTTTAAAGAAATTCATAATGTGCTACACAACTCCAATCAATCACCTAATTTGTCAAAAAAGTCACTGCGTCCTCAATGTTACGCACAAGCAGATTTGTAGTTACTTTTAAAGTGTAATCTTCATTTTCAACCAATCAGAAACCTGGAATTTTGACTATATAACTTACATTTAATTGTGAAGAAATGATTGTTCTTCATTCTTTATCATTAAGACGGCTCTTCGCCATTATTAATATCAGTCACTGACATATTTGGCAACATCCACGCCTTCATTTAGTTATAATTGACTTGACTGTGCCCCCCCCCCCCCCGAAATATATCATGAGCAGGCATTCTTTCACAATTAAATATAGCTTCAACATGCTTATAAAATGTATGGTATAGGTTGAAAAAATAAATCACCAATGCCTCTGTGTGTGTGTGTGTGTGTGTGTGCGCGCGCGTGCGTGTGTGTGTGTGTGTGTGTGTGTGAATACATTTGTGTGAGAGAGATTGTTGAAAATGTATGTCGTCGTGAGATTAATAAAGAATCAGTAAAATAATAAAACGATAAAATAAAATAAATAAATCAAGTGTGCATGTCTTTGTGTGTATCTGCAATTATATGTATGTGTACGAGAGAGAGGGGGGGGGATGGGGGGAATAGTATAAAAAAATCTTGCGTATTGTAAACGAGAGAGAGAGAGAGATATACTCAACTATTGTAAACTATTACGTACATAAGAGTAAATTCTATAAAATATTAATCCAATAAAATCCAATAGATTTATTGATATTTAAACATGCCATTTTCATGCCATCTTTTCACAACAGTTCTGTATGCAATGCATCACCCATTAGAAAAATTCGCAAAAATCACTCGTTGCAGTAAATTATCTTGTTGATGGAGGGTATTCGATGAGTAAAAGTTCCATTCTTAAAGCCTTTCCGTTGAATTCACACATGTTTCAGGTTTCTTTTATTGTTTAGATTTCTCTTAATAAGCTCTAGCCATTACGTTTATAATTTGTTTCTGCGACAGAAAAAAAAAATTCTATGCTTCATTTATTAAGCTTCGAATATGAATCGTTTTAACGGATCACAGTCTGTAGAGAGTAACAAAAGCTCCCCAGAACTTATCAGCAGTTTATACCGTATGTACTCAATTACAAGTCGAGTCCAACTGCAAACAACATAGACCCTGATCTGCTGGCGCATAATGTGCCGTCATATCAGGATCAATGTTGTTTGTTCTACTGATTACTCCTAGCAAACAGCAGTTCATATATCGGAAAATACTTGGTGTCTTACAAAATGAAACTTGTAATTTAATGCAAGATAAGGGTTTACCACAAATACAGCGATCATCACTGATCGTTAAGATAATATACAATCTGAGATGCCTGGAAAAGGGTAGAAGTTCAACACAATAAAGGGATGGGTGGGTAGGTAATAAGATATCAAGTCGTAAGGCTACCTGTGTTCGATGTAAAATAACATTACTTCCAGAATGAACTATTGTCCATTTGGTAATAAAAATGCCCGTATGTTACAGATTTTAATGTGATGGCTGGTATTTGTGTGTGCAAAATTGGTTGGTTGATTGGTTAGTTTTTAACGGCACTTTCAATACATTATTGGCTATATCATGTCGAGGAAATGGAAGATAAGTGCATTATCTTTTTAAAATTCGTGACACCTTTTCTTCCTGCAATATGGTGTTCATTTATTAATTATCCAACACTATATTGACGACCCTCATTCCTCTGCTGTACTTGTCCAGTACCTACATACTAGGTTAGAGTTCAAGTCAGTATATTGAAGAAAAAAAATTAATTTGACCCTCGCTCTCTCTCTGTCTGGCTGCCTGCATATATGATCACAAATCTGATTGCATGAGGTAGGGTTAGAATAAGTGCCTGACATTTTATCTTGTTGCGGTGCAAAAGGAACTCTTTGTTTCTTGTATGTTATATATATATATATATATATATATATATATATATATATATATATATATATATATATATATATATATATATATATATATATACAGAAAATTTAGATTAGAGCCTTTGGTGACGTACTACCCAAGTTGTGTATTAGAGTTTGTAATCAGGCATTTTGTCGCCACTCCAGTCCAAATCTATGATTGGTAGGCTGTGTTCAGGGCTTAAAAATGGGGCATATTCCTTGGTCGAATTCTGTTTAAAAGTTACTGTTTTATCCTTTTAGTATATTCATGGCAATGTACTCGTAACAATATCCATAATATTGGATCACTATGTGAAAAGCTTGGAGCACAAATCAAAAACTTCAGATCCTTCTGCTTATAAATTATAATAAAATCGATCATCCAGCCCGCGTGCTATCCATCCTTGCTTTAAATTTGTTAAACATGGCGAGAAAAAATCTTATCCAAAAACTCTATATGAATGAAATATTAATACAGATCATATATTTCATATATAGTATGATAAATGCACACAATTTAACCGTGATAACACGCAGTCTGACCATGAGTATATTAGACATAGTAGGGCATGGAGTTTGATTCATGCCCCAAGCTTTTCACACCTTGATCCAATCCGATGGGTGTTGCTACCAGTTAACAAGATGACCTCATTTTGGGACCTTTATTTGTTCGATTCCTGTAGAATAAGTAAGTACCCGTTTAATTTCTTCAACCGCTTGATAAAAGTTCATACAAATGACCTGATCACATGATTGGTTAAAGATTGACATGATCACGGCATATTTCTTTCATGCTACCATTGCCCTCATTCTTGTACCTCGCGTATTTGAAGTACGAGACTTCGCGTATCTGAGAAACGAGGATTCAGCCAGTTATAATGCAAGAAATGCGATATACTGAATGGCGTTACCAATATAAAGTGCTAAAGGCGATCTCAGCTGGATAACATGCAGGTATGCGCTGAATGCACAATAGACCCAATCTACTGACCTATCACTTTCATCATGACCTAATTTCCCATTTCCCTCACTTACATCTCCCTTCGAATTTTTTTTCTTAAAATTTTCGACATCTCAGAAACATTATAATTTGCTATCTGTCGTTAACTTCCAATGCGCATATGGGCACAATAAGATGACATGTAGATTGCTATAATGTCAGAGGTATAGAAAAGACATAAAGTACAGTTGTAACAACTATTCCAAAATATTTTTCATCAGAATCATGCCTTACAGCGTTATTTAGATACTCTAGAAAAGTGTGAAATGTAAAGAGAAATTCGTGCGATGTCAGTTACGCTTAACACTATCGTTATTCTGTCTTTGTGGGACTGAAATGATATCGATACATTATGTCGTACTTTGGTACTATACCAACACACCTCCGTGCAATTATTGAGTTATCGTAATCAATGACAGAAAAGAATAAAAGTAAAATTAATTAAGTACACGACAAAACGTGCGTCAAAAACTTCTTGAGTAGATTTTTATTTACATGTTTTAATTGACTAAACTTTGAAGTTACTTTACAATTTGTCAGAACCCAATGAAATTTATTTAGTTTATATTATTCATGTAAGAAATAAAAAAACATGTAATTTAAATCTTTTCACACATATATCCGCATTTCTGTGGCTACCTTTTCGAATGCAGCCTTTCTTTCATCAGGACAAGTTATTCAAACGTATTCACTGATAGCACTAAGAATCGCTAGGGCCTCTACATGCGGTACTGTAAGGATTATTAAGCGGTAGTTTTATCATCGACCATAGTTTAGTACCTGAAGTTAAAATGCGCATGTCTGTTCGACCCATTTAATCGAACCGGTATATGCAGTCTTTTGTTGCTTCAAGATGGCGGACTCGAATCAATAACTTTTTTTTTCGAGAGAGAAAGCGCATTACAATGTTTTGAACTATAACTTTTTTTTTTCCGAGAGAAAGCGCATTACAATGTTTTGAACTATGACTTTTTTTTTTCCCGAGAGAAAGCGCATTACAATGTTTTGAACTAAAGTTTAGTCCATAAAGCGCATGCCTCATTTGCTTTAACATTTACGGTTTACATGATCAGAATTGGTGATCCTAGGAAATATGTTACTTTGTAAACGTTCTTATATACGACAGGAAAATTTAAATTTATTATTTAATGATAAATATATTTTCATATTATCCCGTGAAGTCCAGTACAAAAACACAACGTTTTACTTCCGCATTTCCTCTTTGTTTATAATCTTTGGTTTTAACTTCAGTATTCAAACAGTTGCAAGATTTTCTCGTATCCGCCATATTGAAAACCAAAGAAACTATAAGTGTCTCGATGGCCAGACCACAGTTTTTTATGACGTCACCCTACTCTATCAAGAGCGATCACATTCTAGTCCGACCATAGACGCTATGGTTAGGTAACTAGTTGTAAATTTGCCGTGTAGGCCAAGTAGTATCGAGTGTACATTTAATCCTTCAACATGTTGCATACGTCAGAGTTTTAAATAGAGCATGTTCTGAATATCAAGGTTATAAATCGTGGTCATTTCATTATTCAAAAACCGGGGAATACAAAACACAGGTTCGTTAACCCTAAAACGTCATGCAGTACAACTAAGTAGCGAATGACAGAAACCTTCAAATATAAAATTTGATTTACTGGGTGAACATGAAATGATTGGTTGACGGTTTGGTGTTTAATGTCACATCAACACATGACATGTTATTGTGTGCCAAGGCAATTGGATTAAAGTGCCTTTTTTTCAGGGACAAACCATGGCAACCAAACCGGCCTGGCCCGGACAGGATTCGAACTCGCACTCTTTTAGTCATGAGTCTGGCACGCTAACTATGTGCACTGAACCACTGTGATACATACCATGGTATACAGGAAGGTTTACGCACCTGCTTTACCGTAGCCTTCATGAAATATTAACTGTGGCTTAAAGAAATGTATCGGAGGAAAATACGTGTTGATGATTTGATAGGTCAATGAATTATGATCCCATCACCCCTTGTATAACTTTGTCAGAATCCTAAAATTACAAAACTCCAAAAAATTGCAAACATTTTATGGTTCTTTTCCAACTAAAATCTAATCAAAACCAGACCTAAATTAGCATTAGTGTCTCAAACAAAATTCATTACAAATATTGTTGAAGCATGCATCCGATCATACAACATAGTACTATAAACGGTACTTGTAATTGTAGGTGTTTTTTTGTGTTCTATGTAGTCCTGTCAAAACACAATTAAAATGTATTTATTTATGATTTATTTTCGACTAAGTTGGGACTGGGCAACAGGCTAGGCTTATACCCCCCCCCCCTCCAACAAATCTTTGCTCCCTCTGCTCACTGTGTCTGTAATGATTTTTTTTTTCTTTCTAATTATCCATAGAATCCTAGTGTCAGGAGACGGAATTATAGGCATAGTCTGCTGCCCAACCCCGACTTATTAAAGATTTTAATGTATCTTTGCGAAGCGATCTGTTAAATACTATATTATCACATTTTGACATTTTATATTAAAGAAAACTGGCTATTAATAACAAAAAGCTGAAAATGCAATCTCATAAACAATCGTTAACGGTGACGCAAAATTAAGCCACTGTACGAAAATGTACAACAGTTACATACTCTATTTTTAATACTTCCTCAATGCAGAAATGCCACTCAGTTTCTTATTTGTGTAAAGAGTTTGGTCTCGAACAAAGTTTATAACTAAAATATGTACCGTCTATACACGCTAATAAGTTGGATCCAACTGCAACATGCATAGACCCAGATCTGCCATCGCATAATACGCCAGCAGATATGGGTCTCTGTAGTTCGTTAGGACTAATCAATAGAATTATTTCACACTGTATGAAACAATTAATCTGATCATGTTTTTTTTTTCTTCGTTACATATTCGTTATAAATTCGAATATCTGAACAGTCAACATTTCAATTCAATTGAATTCTTTATTGCCAAATGTACATGCTTGTAAGCATATAACCGAATTAATAATAGAATTTGGATATGCGCTCTAAAAAAAAGTGACAAATTAAACTTGAATTAGAAAAATGGAAGACATCAGATTTAAGGGAAAAAGCATACAAAAAGAAAATTATGGAAAACCAAGCAAATATATGTGAAACAAAATATTGGAGACTGAATAGATAATTTGATAGAAAAAAGAATCAATAGCTTTGTGACCTAATCTGCATTATTAAAAATGTCAAAGAAAATTACTAAACATTGTTTGATGTAAAGTCCAAAATTACAGAGTTGTTTAAAATGATCGGTACCTCGAAGCTGACACACTTTATTAACACTGGATATGGATGTATAATATTTCCAAATGTACTTCTCCCTTACAAATTTGTTTAACTGACATTCAGAAAAAAAATCTGTCTTCAGTGGCATTCATATTACAATAAATACATATTCTGTTTTAACCTTTTAGTCTCGTATAGCGACCAGTTTCAACAAAAAGAACATTTATTTCAATGAAGCCAGAATTTGTTGCTAATCTAATGGGTCGTTTGGAACAGGGGTTCAAACTGCCGTCCGCAGTAATTTGTAAGTCACAAGAAATGAGAGCTATATTTATTTAGTGCTAGCACGGAAACTACAACTTCAACTGACCAAATTAAAAACATAGAATGGCGATAGAATCTCAGGAAATATCATTTTTGAATATAATAACAGATACAGATCTAAAAGAAAAAGGATTTAAGTCAAATAAAGCATGTCAAGCGTTTAGTCTACATAAATTTATTTTATGTCCATCTTCATTTCTAGTATTAAAATGTATTAACATCAAATAAATATCTCAGCGAAGAATTAGGTAGTCTTTAGATTCAATTGATTTTAAATGACGCTACGAACGTCTAGATGTGCGATCAGATAAATTCATAGATTCTAGAAATTGATTTTAACGATAATGTTTTCGCCACGAATATGCCATGACATTGACGGCTAATAGTTCGAAGGCCGAATGTATATACTCGAAAGAAGCTCATCAATCACAGAGTTCAGTCATTGTTCAGCGCTCTACGCGGATCATCATAATTCAAAACTTGGGCAAGCGTTGCACATATCAAAGCAGAACAAAAAGGGGACAAAAGATAGACAGGACACTTGTCTTGGTCTATCCTGCAAAGTCATTTAGTCTTACCGATAATATTTGACTGTCATATACATCTGAAAACTTTCCTTTACTATGAACATTCGCACTCTTATGAATTCTCTCATTTTTCTACATATACAATTGTGGAAAATTACTCATTTTAAATATAGTTTTATTCGGTTTTAGGCAAACGGAGTATTTTAATAATCCTTTTTATACTCTTCATATGTATCTACAAATAATATATAAATGTTACAAATAATATATAAATGTTAAAAATAATATATAAATGTTACAAATAATATATGTTAGAAATAATATATAAATGTTACAAAGTGGTCTCTTCAAATGTATATTTATCGATTGCATCAAACATTTTCATTAGAGGAAAAGTACTGGGTAGAAAAGTGAATTCCTGATATTCAACAGGATTGGTAGGTATGGTTGGGTCTACGTTTTGCTAGTGTGGAAACAAGTACATGTAGGGGAAGGTTTCTTGTTCATTAAAAAAATCCATTAAAATACAAAGTATCGTGAAGTTACTAATTGGACATTTTCTCGTCTCCTATAGCAGAAATGAAGTTAAATTGTTGGAAGAGAGCACGATACTCAGGAATGAACCAAAAATGTAAGTGGTGAGCGGCCTTGAATAGAACCTTAATGAACTCCTTTAAACAAAAAACCCCGATTTATGGTGCATTGATTTGCTCTTGTCCATTGAGTCCAACGAACGTGATAACTTCTCAGGAGTTCAAACGCAAGGAAATTAGCTAGGTTGATCATGTGTTGAGGAAGGACATCTCTATCTGCCGTTTTCTTGTGGATTTTTGTGATTTGTTTATTGTTTATTTGTTATTTGTTTTTATGTTTGTTTGTTAGGGGGGGGGGTTGCTGGTTTATGTTTGTATACTGCTTTATAGTTCAGTTATTCCAATGAAAATGTATTTGCCAGTTATCGGAATAAACAGCATAACATTTATGGAAAAACGAGTATATGATTTTAAAATCATCTATACAGAATATTTAATTCAATAATATATTATTATGCAAAAGATATTCCCGTCCATCTATGCTGAAGATTTGTCAGCATAATATTGAAAACCTGCAAAACACCAGTACACAAACTCGATTGCTACTTATTACTGCAAAACACCAGTACACAAACTCGATTGCTACTTATTACTGCAAAACACCAGTACACAAACTCGATTGCTACTTATTACTGCAAAACACCAGTACACAAACTCGATTGCTACTTATTACTGCAAAACACCAGTACACAAACTCGATTGCTACTTATTACTGCAAAACAGCAGTACACAAACTCGATTGCTACTTATTACTGCAAAACACCAATACACAAACTCGATTGCTACTTATTACTGCAAAACACCAATACACAAACTCGATTGCTACTTATTACTGCAAAACACCAATACACAAACTCGATTGCTACTTATTACTGCAAAACACCAGTACACAAACTCGATTGCTACTTATTACTGCAAAAGACCAGTACACAAACTCGACTGCTACTTATTACTGCAAAACACCAGTACACAAACTCGATTGCTACTTATTACTGCAAAACACCAGTACACAAACTCGATTGCTACTTATTACTGCAAAACACCAGTACACAAACTCGATTGCTACTTATTACTGCCAAAGACCAATACACAAACTCGATTGCTACTTATTACTGCAAAACACCAGTACACAAACTCGATTGCTACTTATTACTGCCAAAGACCAGTACACAAACTCGATTGCTACTTATTACTGCCAAAGACCAGTACACAAACTCGATTGCTACTTATTACTGCAAAACACCAGTACACAAACTCGATTGCTACTTATTACTGCAAAACACCAGTACACAAACTCGATTGCTACTTATTACTGCAAAACACCAGTACACAAACTCGATTGCTACTTATTACTGCAAAACACCAGTACACAAACTCGATTGCTACTTATTACTGCAAAACACCAGTACACAAACTCGATTGCTACTTATTACTGCCAAAGACCAATACACAAACTCGATTGCTACTTATTACTGCAAAACACCAGTACACAAACTCGATTGCTACTTATTACTGCAAAACACCAATACACAAACTCGATTGCTACTTATTACTGCAAAACACCAGTACACAAACTCGATTGCTACTTGTTACTGCAAAACACCAATACACAAACTCGATTGCTACTTATTACTGCAAAACACCAATACACAAACTCGATTGCTACTTATTACTGCAAAACACCAGTACACAATACTTATTAAAGAATGGTATAGCTCTAAATTGTGTCATTTATTTTGTAATATTTTCATCTTTAAAAACAGCCAGCTATTTTCTGAGGTGTATGTATGTATGTATGTATGTATGTATGTATGTATGTATGTATGTATGTGTGTGTGTATATATATATATATATATATATATATATATATATATATATATATATATATATATATATATAATAGCATGGCTTTTAAAGTGTCGGTATTTGATATACCAATACAGTACGCATATAATTATGGTTTCAGAGGTAGACTATTGTTTATGTACTGTCTAGATCAGTGATGAATTTCTACTTCTTAATTATTAATAAAATAAGAAAATAATGAGTAATGAATTAAACATGTTACACAAATGAATTAAACATGTTACACAAATGAATTAAACATGTTACACAATTTCATCGAAATCTCTCTCTAGGCCATCGTCGCAAGCCACGGGTGAAAATCCGTGAAAAAGGAGTGCAGCGGATTTTTCCCCGTGGCAACAATGTCTCTGGACCTATGATGGTAACACTGGCAGACAAGAGAGAGAGAGAGAGAGAGAGAGAGAGAGAGGATAAAAACACTGTTATGGTCAGTAGCAATTGAAAGTTAAGCATAATAATGACTTGAATCAACTGTAAATAACTTTATATGCTTGAATTACCTATTGTTGGTTCGCATTTCGCTTAAACAATCCCACACTCGTTTCAATATACTCGCCCGTGATCGAATGGCCGCACTTTCACTGTTTGGAACGCAAGCCATGCAAAGTTTTGTAGTGCTGTACTTACTTCATTTAAACCAACTTTCATGTTTAAATCCAAAGCGTCTCTTTTATTTGTTTAGTCAATATGAATGAAAATAGAAGCTCAAACTAGAAGCAAACAATTTCCAAAAGGATTGTGAATAGCAAAAATAGATGCAGAACTACATTTTGTAGCAGGCACACTGGGAAGGGATGTGAAGAGTTCACTCCCTTTGTCAATACACAGCTTCGTGTAGTTAGTCTTAAACTCTGGTGGAAGAAAAGTATGTGTATTTGTATGTGGAATAAAAAATATATATGTATAGTATGTACGCTGTATCTTTGATATACCACTTGTTGTATTCATTTTTCATTAAAAGGAAACTCGCCAAGCCTCGTTTCGTTTGAATTAAAAATTTATGCAACTCGTGGGATCAAAGATACAATATATATATATATATATATATATATATATATATATATATATATATATATATATATATATATATATATATATATATATTTGCAGCATATCGTCATAAACAATTCAGATTGTAAATCAATCATAATGTTAAGCTACAACAAGTGATTCCATAATGATTATAATAAACTTACTGTAAGGTAAGGCAATAAATCGTTGTAGATCATCAAATGTTCATATATATATTTGACTGAAAACTAGAGAAATTTAACTTTGGAAGAAGACCCGGTGCAATTCAAAATTGAATATTATTCCACATCGTGTCTCTCTCTCTCTCTCTCTCTCTCTCTCTCTCTCTCTCTCTCTCTCTCTTTATATATATATATATATATATATATATATATATATATATATATATATATATATATATATATATATATTCCATTGGTATTACTCTAAAATGGTCGATTGATAAACCTTCACTTCTTTACAGAAATCAAAACTTCAAAATCTGCCCTAGTGAGTTTCATGCCGAGTATTCTTCACCCTTTTTTAAATAAAGTATTGTCGTTTCTCATGGCAACCACATTTAAATGTTAATCATTGATCAATATTAGTTTTATTACTTACAGATCAATTATTCTGCCATTAATATACTTCAAATGCTATCTAAATTGTGTGCTAGAGAGACACATTAGACACTAATTCATACTGAAGTTAAACTAATGTCATACCTATTACAAATGGTTTTGGTCGCTGTAAATGCTGTAAAACATCCGCGTTTGACAGAGAAACGTAATACTTATTTACCAAATATGTGACATAAAGTTCATTCGACACACAAATATGTGATATAAAGTTCATTCGACACACAAATATGTGATATAAAGTTCATTCAACACACAAATATGTGGTAAAAGGTCCATTTCACACACAAATAAGTGGTATAATGTTCATTCGACACAAAAATATGTGATATCAAGTTCATTCGACACACAAATATGTGTTATAAAGTTCATTCGACAAACAAATATGTGGTATAATGTTCATTGGACAAACAAATATGTGATATAACGTTCAGTCGACACAAAAAATCCCTCGCTAATTCATGATAGGAAGACTCATTTTCAACTTGTAAAATTGTTCATGTGTACCGTCTATACTCGGGTATAAGTTGGGTCCAGCTGCAAACAACATAGACCCTGATCTGCCTGCGCATTATCTGGGTTGTGCGTACAGACAGTAGCTTGCTTCGATGAAAAATAATTTGGAATAGAATTTTCAGAGTCATTGACCCTTAAATAAATAAATTTAGAAGTCATAAGAATTTGTTTAACGACAAATTATTTGTTTAAATAAAAACTATTTTGTCATTGAGATATTTCAGATCATTCTGCATGAAATAACTTGCCCCTGGTATCGTGTATTGAAAAATTTAACATGATTGAAAAAGTCGGGTCGCCTCTCTCTCTCTCTCTCTCTCTCCCTCCCTCTCTCTCTCTCTCTCTCTCTCTCTCTCTCTCTCTCTCTCTCTCTCTCTCTCTCTCTCTCTCTCTCTCTCTCTCTCTCTCTCGATATTTGTATCTGTTTTATCTGACAGCTACGTAGTAGATAATGACAAGAAATAATGTTAGTTATGTCCCATTTGGTGATCAGATTTTAAAAAGCTTTCATGATGTAGGAAGAATATGAAACATTGTGTCGTCAACATCAACACAGGACATTCATTAACATTGTGTAGTCAAGATAAACAGAGGACATTCATTAACATCGTCGCAGGTATGAGATGGTGCTGCGTGCATGTAAAGATAAAACTGTAATTATAATACTTGCAAACATCGGTTTGTGAAAGTGGCTTATTTTCTGCAATTGTTGAAAATCAGAATACCGTAAGTACTTCTATTGTCATTTTGCTACCAGCAAGAGAGTGTAATTATCTATTCTAATATTCTGTTCATGATGGCATGTTTTAAGTTGTTATTATTTTCAACTTAAAGTTACAAGTTACTTGCAAATATATTTTTCGTGTGGTTAACTCAGCATTCTTATGGAAATGCTGTTTATGGACATTGTGGTGGTGGTAACAAAAGGGATATAGCCTGATTAAGAGGATAGGTTGGAAACAATAGGAATCCATACATGTAGTTTATTCTTTATTTTCCCTGATAGCTGAACAACTTCAATTAGTACGTAAATATTTTCGTTACCGAATCAAGGGGTGTTCGACATTTGGACAGAGGAAAGGGAAGGGAATACACATTGCGTGTTAATACATTCCTGGTATAAGGTTTTAAAAGAAACCTGTTGTATGTACCGTGTATACTCGCGTATAATATAGGTCCAAATGTAAACAACACAGACCCTGACCTGCCGTCTCATAATGCGCCGGCAGATCAGGGTATATGTTGTTTGTTCTACTGATTAGTCCTTGCAGACTGCATAGACCCAGATCTGCCAGCGCATTATGCGACGGCAGATCTGGGTATATGCAGTTTGCAGTTGGTATCGACTTATACGCGAGTACGATGGTATTTTTTCACACCGTAACATCTTTCATCCCTGTGACTGCTGATCTTTGTCTTCCTTTCATTTCAGCTGTTTTCTTTATCAAAAATATTAAACGGTACTGGATATTTACATAAAGAAGGAAACATACACAGGAGTTGAATTACTTCTTTCAAAATTTCATGTGTAAAATGTTAATTCTGGAGTGATATGTGATGCTGCTGTGGATAGCTTAAACTTTTTCTTTTGAAAGCCTATGTTCCACTTTAGTAACACTATTTAAACTTTTATTTTAATTGTTATGTATTTAATAAAATTTACACTGTTAAATATAGCATAAAGCCAGACAAAAGAACTGGAATAAAAATTGAAAATGAGAAGGTCAAGTGCCTCACAACAGAAAAACATCTTAAGATGATGGTTTGCTCGGAACTGGAATAAAAATTGAAAATGAAAAGGCCAAGTGCCTCACAACAGAAAAACATCTTAAGATGATGGTTTGCTCAGATAATTGAAGCGCAATGCTTTTATAATACTTACCATACATCATTTTATTTTGGATGTGACGATGATTAAATGCATGTATGCGTTCTTTTATTTGCTGTACTTTTTCAATAAACCTCTACTCATAAAAGAATTTAACAAATACAAGCACTCCCATGATATTTTTAATCATGTTAGTAATCGTACTTTACAAAAAAGCAAATAATCAATTTTCTCGTCTTTTGGAGTTGAATATGTACATTTAGGGATTCAAGTTTTAAATTAAAATAGTCATATAGTGTAATAATAATAATAATAATAATAATAATAATAATAATAATAATAATAATGTTTTTTTCCAAACCTTTCTGTTTTAAACACAAGAGTCAAATTTTTCCTTGCCGAAAACTCTTATCATAAGGATAATAATGTATCATTATCAGATATGTGTCTGTCTGTCTGTATGTATGAAGATATGCATGCATGCATGGATGGATACATGCATTTATGTCTGTCTGTATGAATGTGTGTGTGTCTATATGTATGTCGATGAAAATCAAATCTAATCAAATTAATATATAATGATGGGAAATCTGCGTTTTAAAAACTGCTTTTATCGTTACATTTATGAGCCCTAAACGTTATTCTGCAAATTCAGCCCTAGTTTCCCATTTAAACTTGTATGTTTTTGTTGATTCTTTTTGTTGTAAGCGCTCCCATAGTTTGGCATTTTATTAGTGAAATATAAAAGATGGGAAAATATTTTATTTACATTTCGTGCAAAGAGGTAAAGAGAAGCGCATAACTGCATTTTCAGTTAACACAAGAAAAACACTTTCCCAGGAGAGAGGAGATCCTGTTATGACACTGGTTTGACACAAATTTACTTTAATTGTTGGAAATAATGCAACATTTTTGGATAAGCATTACAAATAAATGTTACATCAGATATCGTTAGAAAAGTAGCATGTTCCTGGCCTTTTTTTCACTAGTTCCCTGAATCATATTTTCCAATGTCTCAACTCATGTCCTAGCCCCTCCTGGGTGTAGTTTAAACGTGAAAACGTCACGCATAGGATCCAGTTGCACCCCACAGGTCAACCTCTTTACTGGCTTTTTTTTAAGAAGTAGATCATAATATTACCGATGTGCGCTTGCACGCTCACAATTTGTAACGGAAAAAACATAGTCAAAACCTTTCTTTGACAAGGTAAAAATCTGCACTGAATTGTTCAAAACGGCCGGGGGGGGGGGGGGGAGCAAATATCAGCGATTCCAAAGGGTGATCATTCGATGTAAAACCGTGTGGGTGATCCAGTAAAGTCTAAGGTCAAAGTCCGCACCTTCAATAGCCATATAATATACTTCGCACATACATAAAAAGTAGTAATGCTGAGTAAAAGAAAACATCTGCCACCCGCTAAGAAGCAAATGATCAGCAGTGACTCCACGAACGATGCTACTGAAGATTCTGAACCAATGGAAGCAATATAATTCAAGGAAAATGTAAAAGGAAATCCACTGAAAAGAAGATTTTTATAAATGAAGACATGACTAGTACAAAGATATGTTGGGTAAAACGCGTAAGTGTGATGAAAAGAACACAAAACCAATAAATTTCTGGACCAGAGATGGTGTAATCTTCATCAAACTTCACGACGACAGTGCTGAGCAAGTTTCCACAGAAAGCGAGCTGATCGAAATTGAGAATAGCTTCAAATAAAGAATGACCCAAGCAAATATATTTTTATAACAGCCATAAATAAGTTACAGTTAAGAACAGTAGCACTAAAACTCAGATTGAAAACCATGGTATTGTAGAACAACAACGAAGTCAAGTTTTTGTTCAAATATATAAATTTAAAAAGAACAACGAAATGTCACATCTACCTCTTTGCACTTTGAAATCATTTTTTTTTCTCCTATGCCTACCGTATATACTCGCGTATAATTTGCATTCAAATGCAAACAACATAGACCCTGATCTGCCGTCGCATAATGCGCCGGCAGATCAGGGTCTATGTTGTTTGTTCTACTGAATAGTCCTTACAAACTGTATAGACCCATATCTGCCGGCGCATTATGCGACGGCAGATCTGGGTCTATGCAGTATGCAGTTGGTATCGGTTTATACGCGAGTATAAACGGTACTTCCCCTATTGTTGTTTCTAAATTTTCTCGATAGGAATGACAATTTTGGAACAAAAATTATGTACTAAATTAAATATTAGCTACTTCATTATCCAAAAGTATAGAAACTGAATGCATATCCTTTTGAAATGTTCAATATTTTTTTTATATAAAACATATTTGTATATCCTGTGTATGTGTCCTGTGTGCTGCTGTTTTAACGGGTTTACCTTGTTTTTGAGTTTGGAATGAGAAACGTCTATCATTATATCTTTTCATTGGCATTGATTCTGATGTGTCCCTATTTGGTGACAGGCGTGTCAGGGTGTATCAATGGTATACATTGTATCCAAATCTCACTGATTCTCGTGTACTTATGTTGGTGTACTCGCGCGCGCGCGTGTGTGTATGTGTGTGCGCGCTACTGTTGGTGTACTCGTGTGTGTGTACTGCTATTGGTGTACTCGTGTGTGTGTACCTATATTGGTGTACTCGTGTGTTTAGGTATTCACTTCAGTGGTGTGCCTATGAAGGTACACACACACACACATACACACACACACACACACACACACACACACACACACACACACATATATATATATATATATATATACATGCATTACTTGCTAATGCACATGAGCTTGTTTTAGTAATAATGTATAATAATGTATACGTTCTGATGTTTTAAATTAATGTATTCTCTTCACGAATCCATGAAGTGGTTATTACCCGGTACTCCTCCCTTATCCGTAAGTTCTGTACTCTATTCCTCAATTATCACTTCAATGGACTCCAGTATTGCTCTGTGTCACTATTTTCCGCAATGTTTTTTAAGTTAGTCATCACCTGATGGCATTCACGCCCAGTACATCTGTCACAAAGCTTTTACCATTTCTTAGACTGATTAGATGAATGCCTTTCAACAACCTATAATTGCCCTCTCAAAACCAAAGTATCCTAAGCCACACACGAGTTGTGGTAGCACGTGCATGTGTACTATTACGCTTAGCAATATTCTTACTGTGTCAAAGTTACCTGTATATACCAATATTGACAAACTGATTGTGTTTACTTTTTATCTATTTACTCCGTACATAATAACGTATTTTTATATACTATGTAAAAATACTTAATGTTATGTTGTAGCTGGAGAAAGTACTTATATTATTTCTACTAGGATTTATTTAAACAAAGTCTACGTGCATTTGCAACCGAATCATACAGACTCATAATTCAATCAACGGACCAACATTTAAGTAACTAAGAACTATATAGCAAAGTAACAATGAAACATTTAAGTGTGCATAACAAATATACCGAACTTCCATCCACCAATCCGTCACAACAGAAATAGGAATGGAGGTGGAGTTGAAATTTACTTCAAAATAGGAATTCCTTTTATCGAAAAGGATTACTAATATATACCAAACATGAAAGCTACTGGACTGAAATAATATACCATGATCGGTACATTTCATACGCATCCAAGAGTTGACGATAGGAACTTAGTTAAACTTGCGATCGAACAAGCAAATCAATATTGTGGGAAATCGATTATTCTTGTAGACTTTAAGGAAGATATATTAGTTCCAAATAGAAGTATAAATATTAGAAATAGAATAAATACCTTCAATTTAAATAAGTGATTACTTAATCCACCAGGATAACTGAGTAGTTATGCATTGATTTATTTAACACTTGTCAGTGATATCATAAACTGTTTCAAAAAAGCGATCTTATATTCTTTTTGTAGCGACCATATTGAATTATGAATTGTAGGAGTTTTGAATAACACGGTTTTAAAGAAAAAGTGTGTGACTACAAAACGGCAAAAAATTAAAACTACGGAGATTAATTACAAAGATCTGATCAGATGCACAATAATTCGGCAACGAAAAAAAATACACATTTTAAAGATACGAACAAATGATAGCACTCACTCGGCTCAATTAAGAGATGTAAGAAAACCAAGTTGTGAATGCTGTACGAAGTGGCAAACTTAGTTATTTTAATAAATTAGTTAATACACCTTATGATGATAAAATTTGGTTAAAACTGTGGTACAACGTAGTAAAGATATTTCTCAAGCAGAATCAAAGTTCACAATATCCACCCTTAAAACAAAATAATAACTTCTTCCATTCTCGTACCGAAAATTGGTTTGGTAAGCAACTCAGCCCTGGACTTATCTGCCGGGACAGGCCCGGGGTTTTGCGGCGGCCCACCGGGATTTGTCCCGGTATGCCCAATGGCCAGTACACCACTGGCGGCCAGTATATCTGGTGGGAAAAATCTCGGGAAGAGCCGCCGACCCACGGGGAGCTACTGGCAAGCTTTCTCACATAACCACATTGGCCCAGCCCAAGACTCGAACCCACGCGGACAGAGGTGAGATGACAGTGATCGGTAAACACGGTCGCCTTAGACCACTCGGCCACCCGGGGCCCCTTGTACCGACAAAGCTAACCTATTTAATGAATATTTCTCTGAGAAGTTTTCTTCTGACAACAGTTTCATTCGTCTTACTCAACATGATCTTTCTTGGTGTTGTTCCAAATAGTTTTAGCATTAGCTCAAATGATGTATAAAACGCAATATCGATTCTGTACGTACCGTATATACTCGCATATAAGCTTCGTCAAAATATTAACAAGATATATGAATATACGGCGGTTTTTCTCTGATTAAAAGCTTTATAAATGTAAGTGGCCAAATTATTCAAAATTCTAGTATTTTGGGTATTCATAAGTTCTATAAATTTAAACATATTTGGTCTTTTTCTGAAATATTTCTCTATATATTTGGCTCTTGGATCGTTATAGAATAAGCATTAAAGGACAAAATGATATTCAAATAGAACAAAATATATCATGAATTGGTTTATACGGTCTTGTTGCTCATTCCTGTATGTGTGATGTCTTATCGATGAACTGGCGGATCATGATCCTCGATGAATAGTGTCTAAACCAATCTAAACCAGCAGCTTTGGTGAACGTGTCTTGATCCATGTAGGTTCCTGCCGTATTGATACAGCACAAAGCTTTGAACTCAGTTATGCTTGTTTTACCAAAATAAATGACTGCAGTTATAAATCAAGAGACCGTGGATGATCTATTGTAAAGCAAAAATCCTGTTTTTAATTCTACATAAAGGTGATGTATGCGTTTTGTATATAGGTGAAATTTAATTGAACTTTCATGCAATACTGTCGACCTGTAAATACTTTAGATATTTATAACAGTATAGGGATATAAAATATTCAAGAATACTTTCAATGCAAAACAAGAGACATGCTTTTACTTTAAAGTTCCACTTGGTTCTCGAGCCTATGTACGAAAATTCACATCAGTAATTGACAAAAATGAATATAAGAACTGATTGGTCCATATTATATAACATTTAATAACATATGGCCTCCCTTAATTTGTTGCGCAGTTTGAAAGGAATCGTATGGCTTAACTAAATAATATACTGCATTGAGATAACTCGTACCATGTTGTATTTGAATATTTTCGCAGGACAAATGAAGTAACAATTCATTATACACTACTATTTGCTCAGCTTTTCTCTGGGGATAATGTTTATCTCTTGCACGCAATGAGTTCAAAATTTCTTGAATATGTCAATGGCTTCTTGTCTAAATAGGATTTTGCATCAATTGTTATATTTTCGATTTACACATAGACTGAAATAAGAAATTAGTTATTGCCTGTTTTATATTTATTTTCTTTAGCTTGTACTTCTTTAGAACATTAACCTGTACTCAAGTTTTAAAAATATTGGCAGTTATTCCGTGGCATATATTGTACGTGATTGTATATGAACACGATATAATATCTGAGAGAAAGGCGATTTACGGTCGAAATAGCATTTAAAGCTTATTGAAGTTATCACACGCCTTTTTAAATGAGATCTGGACAAAAAAAATGCATTGTACAAATGAGAAGAAAACTGAAGAATAAGATTAATGCAATATAATGACCTCTAATGTCCGACCAGAAGGTGATCAAAGAAATTATACCAACCGTGGAATGTTTTTCATTTGGGCTTTTTACAGGAAACGGGAACAGTTAATTGAGAAAAAGAAAATGAAATTAATTTCAGTCAGAGAAAATGGTGTCTTCACAAATTCCAGCCATTAACCGCAGACAATGATTTCAATGGACACTGTATAAATTGTACATCTGTCAGTTTGACATGGGTATCGATTGCATAGCTTTAATAAGATGTTCGAATGCCGTTTTCCACGTAATGCTTTTTTTTTATACAGATGTAGCAAGTTAACTAGTGATACACAACTAATCAAAGGTCATTTGTTGTGTATTTCCAAGACGACTACATGTATGGCTTTTTCATCATGATGTTGATTTTTTGTTCTAGTTGTGGACATGGATGGATAATGCAAGGGTGCGGAAAAAGTTTTAAATGCTGGAAATTACATTATTAACCTTGATATTAATTTCGAAATCTTGCATTCATGGCTTAAGTTTATATTCAATATTTCCTTAGTAATAGAAAATATTACGACCCATAAGATGAATTGTGGAATATGCCACAACAATTGTAAGTATGCTACGTTTTGTGCCATTTCTACTGAATTTCCTATCAGTTTTGTAGAAATGCGAATAATTCTCCCTAAATGCGGCGGAAAACGCGAATTTTTCGCAAAATATGTGTAGTCAGCCCGTTTTTGCTGCAGTTGGAATTAGGAGATGAAAGTTGACAACACGTAACTTTTTCATACCAATATTAAGAATTAAAAACAAAATTTTGTCGTTTTTCTTGGCAAGGACAGGGTCACAGATAAGAGTCCAAAGTAAATTGCAGTTCAGATAATAAATACTAATGTATTAGCAACTATGCTTGTGTATACCAATCAGACCATGCAGATAGTTAATACTAATGTATTAGCAACTATGCTTGTGTATACCAATCAGACCATGCAGATAGTAAATACTAATGTATTAGCAACTATGCTTGTGTATACCAATCAGACCATGCAGATAGTAAATACTAATGTATTAGCAACTATGCTTGTGTATACCAATCAGACCATGCAGATAGTAAATACTAATGTATTAGCAACTATGCTTGTGTATACCAATCAGACCATGCAGATAGTTAATACTAATGTATTAGCAACTATGCTTGTGTATACCAATCAGACCATGAGAGCTTTTCAATTTTCACGAAAGTCACTTTAAAAAATGCAACAAAGGTTGAATTTGTAAAAAATGTTTAGATAATGAGAGGGGACATTTAAAACATGAGTCTGACATATTTTGATATCTTTGCTTGTGGTCAGGCTTTCTCATCGAATCAAAGCCAGTCTCGTAAAACACTGGGATACTATTACTAAAGTTCTGTGTGTTCATTGCTACACTTGTGATCTGAGTTCGTGTAATAACCAAGTAAATGTCACAGACGATTTTAATTTTTTTCTGTAAATATATTGAATGTATGAGGAATCTATCAGAGTTAAGATCGTCGATTAAAATATATTCAGTCAATCAATACCTGGGATTTCATTCATTCAACAAGCTTTGAAGTGTATCTACTACACCAAACTAGTGTATGGTAAGCGATGTACATAATAGTACATCATCATCATCATCATCATCAATCTTTATTTCCTCTTTTCAGAGACAAGGATGCAAACAAAGGAAAAAGAAAACAATTTTGAATTGAACTGAATTAGTTATATACAATTAACAGAGTTGCACATGAGAGGAATCTATGAGTCTTCCCTATGAGGATTCTTATATGAGGACGCTATACTCATTAAAAGTATGGTGCGCTCTTGCGCAATCCTCCAATACTTAATTATTGTACACATCATCATTATTTTACAGAAAATGATATTTTATATGTAATATATAAAAAAAAAATTTTAAATAGCATGCATGAAGACATGATTATCAAGATTTCTACGATCACATGATTCCAAATCTTGATAATCTGAAAATCATCTTATTACTATGAAAAGAATCCATGAATTACAGTTGCAGAGAACACTGAGGCAGACATTATAAAAGATATGAGGAATCTATCAGAGTTAAGATCGTCGATTCAAATATATTCAGTCAATCAAAACCTGGGATTTCATTCATTCATCAAGCTTTGAAGGGTATCGACTACTCCAAACCAGTGTATGGTAAGCGATGTGCATAATAGTACATACTGAGACTATTTCTTATTTAACGAGTTACCCATTTCTACCGATACAATACCGTAATCGTCTTACCTGTAAAGTCGCTTCATAAGTTGCAGTACAGACCAGTAGAAAAGTTAAGGAAAATGAAACTGTGCCACTATTTGAGTGACGCGCTCTAATTGGAGAGCTGATTAATGAGCCAATGTGTGTGTGTCAAAATATATGTTGCAAATTCTATTTAAGGTACAGTTATTGATTCCGCGAGTTGTCAATCAAACTATTGTGACAATTTAAATTGAATGTTTTACTTTTCTTTGGTAGATTGACATAGAGTCCCCGAAGAGAGTGGAGGTGTGTCGGTGCTCCTGTTCATTAAGAATTTCCCTAGGAGTGAGAGACATACATCGAAGCAAGTCAACCAATCAAAGGAAGAGAGAGAGAGAGAGATACAGATATAAGAATGTTTATGTAATGGACTGTGTACTTCTTATCTACACGTAAGACTGAAGAAATATTCATACAAGTGTGGAGAAATAGAAAAAAAGTTGATTTTGTAAAAATAAGAGAGAAAGGAAATGAAAACGATCAATGCTACTCAGTTGCCTCGGGGAAGTCACAGAAGAAGCATGATTCTACCTGGAGATAAGAACTGATGAGCTGTCAATAAATGACAGTTGTTTTGCACGCTAATGATATATCTAGATGACCTGTGTTGATATATTATAATTGATGTATTCGTGAGGAATTGAAAAGAAAAAAAAAGATCTTGTGTGGATTGGAAAAGGATCGTTCTGTAACGTTCATTAATTTTCCTTGCGACTTTCAGATGCACTTTAAAATATGTTTGGATTAAAAGTTCCAGTGAAGAAAGCTTTGCGAACACCAGGATTTGATGGTGTACAAGCAATATTTAGGAACAGGTATGTACAGTTTACCTTGGAGATCAATCTTGTTTGCTGTTGTGTCAAAATATGGTATTGGTAAAAATAAGCAAAATTCAACTAAAACATCATTAACGGGAATAGTGGTATTGGACAAGTTGACGATGACTGTCTATTTTTCCATTTGTCTCTATATATTGCGCTCTAATGTATGTACGCATGTATATTTTCGTCTAGGTAGGTAAGTGTGAATGTGTGTTGTAGGTAGCTATGTAGGCAGAGATATATGTGTGCATGATTATATCCGTAGTTTTACACGTTGCACATGTTTTCTTTTCATCCCTGAGATCTCTTTGAAATTATGGTATATATACATATATATATATATATATATATATATATATATATATATATATATAACGGACTCCGTACAAAGAGTAACCTGATTTTGCTGAAAACCACTATTTACTTACTTGGAGATGGTACATTTCATACAGAGTTTGTGAAAGACAAATATAAATTGCTGATTTGTATTCGATGCATGAAGTCACATATAATGGAATTATTATAAATATTGTGGTTTATTGGTCCAATTGCATATTATTTATATTACAATATGTTACCTGTCAATGATAAACTTACACACGTAACCCTACTATAAGTGTATTGGTTAAAATATGTAATATGTAGATTATATTTTTTCGGGCAATTAATGGAATTTAAGCTGTGGTCATATACTCTTTAGATTCTTTTTTCAACAATATATTTACCGTTTTTTAATCTTACGGAAAATAATAAAAATAATAATAATAATAATAAATCATATATCTGACAACTGCCTGTAAAGTGACTTACGATAGGGTCAACGTGTAGCAATTATAATCCACCTTACATTTTTCTGCAAAATCAGAAAACTACGTCACTGCATTTCAAAGGTATTATACCATATGTAATTAGTCTTAGACATACCGTTTGCAAAAAAATTATCGCTAAAGGTTATGTCCGTACTTTTCCACTTAGAAATGTATTTATATATTTCGATGTTAAATTATATTAATGTCGTTTGTTTCCTTCCATCCTTCCATTTGCGTGTATATATGAGAGAGAGAGAGAGAGAGAGAGAGAGAGAGAGAGAGAGAGAGAGAGAGAGAGAGAGAGAGAGAGAGAGAGAGATGCTGGTGTGCTATTAGAGACGGTTTGCCGCCTAAAACTTATAGATTTAATTTTAGCACTCCCACCTCAGAATGATTGGGTTTCTCTCATCTGTGACCTAGTAACTCTTTTGTCAGAAAACACTTTCAGTCTCACATTCCAATGTAGCCATAACCTGTTATAATCCCTTTATCAGCGCCTCCAGAGGTTAACCATCGTCGCAAGTCACGGGCGATAATCAGCTACGCACCTTTATCACTGAGATTTCCTGCTTTGCATGAGTACGCATAAACAAAAATACGTCATAAACAGCACAATGTAACAATCCCATTAGTGAATGTGCCTGTTTTATCGATCGATATGTAACTGTGCTTGAAAGAGAAACTTTAATTGGCTCATTCAAACATTGTTAAGATCAATTTGGGTCACAATAGCGAGAAACAGTTACTTGCGTTCGCAGTGATTGGTTACGCAGGTGTATGAAATCTGACAGGCGTCCACGGGTGATAAAGGGGGCTTAGAGGATTATCGCCCATGGCTTGCGACGATAGAGGTTAACCTATTCCAGGGAAAATGTTCCCAATATAACAATTACAATCAACCCAACAAAGATTTCTGTATATTTTCCCAAACTAGCGAAAGTTTTGGTGCTACATTGGTAAAGCTAACCACTAATATAGTAGCTAGCTCACGAAAAGACTGTCATTCTTACCACTGATTCTCGATACGATACGTATCACAATACAGAGATCAAAATACGATACGTATCACGATACAGAGATCAAAATATGATACGTATCACGATACAGAGATCAAAATAGGATGCGTATCACGACATATATTGTGTGCTATGTTTGCTTATAGTGAACTTGACTCGGAATGAATTTATTTTATTGCTTGAATTATAGACTGAATTTCTCATCTCAACATTCTTTCTCCAACTATTTAAATAAATTTTGAATTTGTATTTAATTGTCAAAACTAACTGTAATCTGACACATTAAAAAAAAAAAAATACTGAAGCAATATTAAAAAGTAAACCAGGCTCCAAACCTAATCACATCATTATTGTATTTAATTGTTAGTGTCCTTTTGTATCGCTTGACGGAAGTACTCGTACGATATATCTTATTGCCATACATATATTGATTGATATTCCCGATACGTATGGCTGTAAACACACACACACATTTATGAACATTCATTGGTCTCATCTTTGTGAAATTGTAGTTCATTTGAAAACTAGCATCAAATATTAAAATTCAAACTTCAGGAATATAAGTACGATTCAGACAAATTTCCGATATGTAGTTATGACGCAAGTTGTTCATAAGTTTAAGAGAATAGGGGTAAAAATAGGAACATAACTTGTTCATAACTTTTTTTCAGAGTGTAAAGAAAAAAAAGGTTTGGTTTGAAAAAGCGTCAAGGAAATTCGCAGAACGACTGATTTTTTACGAACATAAATCAATAGCAGATATGTCGTATACGTTCATGGTTCATATTTTGTGTTGCCCCAATCCTACCCCACACACACACCCGGCCCCACACCCCCCAGAGGTAGTGTTGATCTATTGTTTTATATTTGCTCATTTAATGGAGATTTTATTATTCAAAGGAGCTTTGATTTCATACAGGTTTTCAGTGAGCGTTGTTACCATCTAAATCTATAATTAATCTAGAACATCTATTTACCTTCTTATAGACATAACGTTCTTCTGTCTCTATTAAAAATATCTCTATAAAATATCGTTGATCTTTTGTCTCTATTAAGGAATAGCTCTATAACATATCGTTGATCTTCTGTCTCTATTAAGGAATACCTCTAAAACATATCGTTGATCTTCTGTCTCTATTAAGAATACCTCTATAACATATCGTTGATCTTCTGTCTCTATTAAGGAATACCTCTATAACATATCGTAAATTATCTGTCTCTGTTAAGGAATACCTCTGTAACATATCGTAAATTTTCTGTCTCTGTTAAGGAATACCTCTATAACATATCGTAGATCTTCTGTCTCTATTAAGGAATACCTCTATAACATATCGTAAATTTTCTGTGTTTGTTAAGGAATACCTCTATAACATGTCGTAGATCTTCTGTCTCTATTAAGGAATACCTCTATAACATATCGTAGATGTTTTGTCTCTGTTAAGGAATACCTCTATAATATATCGTAGATCTTCTGTCTCTGTTAAGGAATACCTCTGTAATATATCGTTGATCTCATGTCTCTGTTAAGGAATACCTCTAAAACATATCGTAGATTGTATTTACATATATGTGGAGTAACTGATATACTTTAAAATGTTTGAGCAAAGAAATCTGATAAAATGTATAAACACTTTATAATTAACTTATCTTCAGTGTACAGCCAGAGGTCTCTGCAAGCTCTTACAACGCATCCTGGCTCAACTGTCAGTCTTGGACCCAAGGTTTTCTAAGGTTGTACATCCTGTAGACCCTCAATAACTATTCCTGGATCCTCAGTTTTCAGAAACTTAATTCGACAATTTACCTAACAAGTCAATAGAAAAAGCCCTTGTTTAAAATAAAGGTAACCAAACAGACAGAAATAAAGCATTTCATGTTCGAAATGGGATGAAGTTAATGTACTAAATTAAAATGATCCCAGAAGAAAATGATCAATATAATCAATAATATTTACTATAGCAAATTTGTGTTGATTTGCCTGGAATATAATTTTTTAAAATCTACTAATGGACTCCCTCCTTTCTCACCTGGGCCCTCATTTTTTGAAGATTGAGTATCTGGATCCTGCAGTGTCAAAGGGCTGCAGGTAGTGATGAGTTTAGAGACCATGTCGCGTTTTTCATCTCAAAAGGTAACACAACGATCCAACATATATTACATATATTAACATCAATCCGCTTCCTGCTTTGAGTTTTCACATAAAAAGAAAGAGAAAAGCCTATTGGTGGTGGGTTCTTTTAGGAGCAAGAAGATCATTATATGTTTAGAATTATTTTAAGCATATTTTAACTGCTACAAATCGTACAATACATGGACTCGAGTTAGGTTCTTGAAACCCTGACTGCAAAGTTAACTTTGACGCGTTTAGGGTTTGATTGGAATCATGTGGTGGTTACTTGTAAATTGATGTTACAATGAGTGTTCTATTTTATAATTTGAAGTTACAAATCTCTGCATAACATTTTCCACATGTACCAAGAAATTATTGCATTTTCAACTTAATACCAACGTAAATAAATATCTCAGTAAATGTTAATTGCTCCCAAAAAGTTGCCTAAATTATATTTGAAATCTCCGTCCAAGATCTCAACACTCAGTCTCAACATAAATTAACGGCCCCTGACAAAAATAGGCTTAATTTAAACAGCTTCTACAATTTTCGAGAACACTTAGTCAATTGTCTTTAAAAGGAAAGTACTGAATTATACAGTAGTACATTTATTTTTATATAAACATAGTTAGTTATTCCTTAAATTAAAGAACAGTTCTTACATATTTTTCAACTAGAATAAATGTTACGCGTGCTTTCCCTAGGAACGGTTTAATTAACGTGAATAAAAAGAAATATTGCAATTTTATCTTTTTTCGGGGGGGGGGGGGGGGGTGGAAATATTTCAAGATTAACGTATACAGGAAAACTATTTTGTCTGTACAGTTACGCACTAGTGTGACTGTTGATCTTTTAAAGTTCTCAATTCTTGGAAGAGTGATAGATCTCACGATACAAAATAAAATTTTAATTTGTGTGTCGTCCTACGGCAAATTAACATTCTTGTGTCACCAAAAAATAATTAGCAACGAGAAGATTAGCTATAAGGAGACAATAATTACAGAGCAAAGCGGAACCATGATTATCATCTTCATAAATATACCGTATATACTAGCATATAAGTCGAGTCCGAATGCAAACTGCACAGGCCCTGATCTGCCTTTACATAATGCGCTGACAGATCTGGGTCCATGCCGTTTCTTAGGAGTAATCAGTAGAACAAACATAATAGACCCTGATCTACTGCGCATTATACAAAGGCAGATCATGGTCTATGCTGTTTGCAGTTGAACTTAACTTATTAGCGAGTATAGATGGTAAGTTACACTCTGCTAAGATGGTTCACTTCAGTTTTCTTAAGAACACAAAATTATACAACTCGAACTGATACATACACATAAGGCATTGCAACCATAAATTATATTACTGAGATATATTTACATCTAAAACCATATGTGAAGATCACTTTGATTTACAATAGCAACATACGATGCTGTTCTTTCACAGTTGCCCGCAAAATGGCGCCACACTTCATTTCCGATTTATTGCAAGCAATCTCTTCCTGTATCTTTTTTTTTAATGCACTTAATTGTTTACAACTGGTGTGTGTATTGACATTAAGCCAAGTTTTCTGATAGTTTTAATTAACAAGGAACTTCCTACAGACTTCTACAGATGCTGTTTACTTCAATCAAGGGAACAGTACGTGGTTCTCTATTTACAAAGTCTTTGCTGATGTCATAGAAAATAAGTTGATCAGAAAGAAAACAAAAAACAACAACAACATTCAAACAAGTTTTCGGATAGTTTTAATTCACTAGGAACTCACTTCAAACTTACACACACACACACACACACACACACACACACACACACACACACACACACACACACACACACACACACACTGTTGACATCAACCAAAAGCATCCCACGCGCGTCACAACTTTCCAAATGTTTTCCAGTATCATGGAAATTGTTTGCAAGTGTCACGGAAAATAGGTTGGCCAACAACTTTGGTTTTAACGGGAACAGGATTTATTCGCGCCTACGCTTTCCGAAACAAATGTTTAGAGCAAAGCCTGTGTGTTCAAGTTGTTCAAGGTGTTCTCCAAATAATTCTAAAACCTTCCTACTATCACAAACCGTGAATATTAATTTTTCTTACAAAATCATTCACCGCAACGACCACTGAGAGCATTTACGTTTTACTGACAAAACGAGTTTTGAAAACTGTTGATACATTTACAGTTGCCAATTTTTTAAATATTTTTTTCAAATGCTTTGGTAGTGGTTTATATTTTCACAGTATAGAACGCTCGTGTGGCACGACCCATGACGTTATAAGAAAAACTGTGCTCAATAGGCACGTGAAACTATGCCATTACAAACTAGCTTACTTCACAAAAACTTATGTATTATACCAGGTAGAACCGGCCCGAGTTTTGCAATTGGTCCTAGAACAGATCAGAATTCCAGTATGTCTTATGGCAATTTGGAATTTTTCTGGATTTCAGTCAATCCTGCAACACAGTTTTATTTAAAGAACAAATACTAATATCCACGTCATACAAATGTAAATTTCACTTTTGCCACATACCGTACTATATCGCTATACGCGAGCATAATTTCGGATAAAAATAAAGCTTTTTACGTGTGTCAAGGTATCATTATTTTAAATATGATTCGACATAATAACGATGCGCCTTTAAGACTTGTTTGTTGTAGTTTTATGTGATCGATTATCACTGAAATAACGGTATTTGATAAATTAAGGCATTGGGTCTATATGTTGTCAGACTGGATTACATTAATAAATCAAAAATTATCACTGACACAAAATTCTTGGCCACATATTATTAAATGATGAGATGTCTAACTTGAAATTCAGGTTGTTTGCAATACAGTTTGTTCTAGTTATACCAAAATAACGCTTACCAACCGCGGGCACCATAATACAAGATCTGCCATTACATAACGCGGCAGCAGACCATGGTCTACACTGTTCTCTTGAAATCCAAAATGAACGAATAGAGAAGACACTAATCTGTCTTTTTTTTTTTGCAAGCGTATTATGTGATGGAATATCTGGGTCTGTATCGTTGCAACTGGATGCACGTTACACACGAACACGTATGGTAATCCATTAATCATTAATTCAGATGATCGGATAGATAATGGTAAATCTTTTGTGGAATACAAGGCGATTTTGACGTTGAAATTAAAAATCTTTATTACTATTGAATGTGATTCGGAAATACAAAGTATAAAAGGAGGTTATGACTCGAACCCGGATTTCACTTATTATCATTGGATCACTGCCATTTTCAAATATGAAGTCTGTGAGCGCATGTGTGTGTTTAAAGGGGGGGGGGGGGCAAATGCACATGACTTAAGCAAACGGTCACTGTGACGCAATTATCCTGTGTTGTGTCACAGTTAAAAAGAAGAAGAATGTTGCCGGGTTTTTTTATATTATTTTCGTTTCTTTTTTTGTTATTGCTTTTTTTTTTCTTTTTTTTCTTCTTTTTTTTCTTCTCTTATTATACATGCATCTGAGTATCTGCCAAACCTCATGCCAACTTAACCCTATAATGAAAAGTTCAACATCTGGCATGCTTGCATTTACTGAATTCTTCTTTCAAAAAGATAATGGAGAGGGCGGGAGAGGATTGAGAGGAGGGTGACATGAGAACGGTTCTCCCTTTTCGTAGTTTTATTTTGATAACATTGCTTAAAATAAAATGCTTTACCCATAAAAAATATTTTCCTCCTTTTTTTTTTTTTTTTGACCCACCCCGAAATAAATCAAAAGGAAACATGTGTGGCCATTTCAATATATATATATATATATATATATATATATATATATATATATATATATATATATATATATATATATATAAGATTCAACAAGATACCATAAATATACATTCGTTTACTGCGTCACTTTTAATAAATTAACCCACTCGCATTGCTAGCCATAGAACATCAAACACCAAACCTGTCTTTCTTAGGAAGAGACTTGCAATGCTCAGATGCATTGTCCTATCTCAAATCACATAATTAGTGATGGTACTCTTATAAAATAAAACAAAACACACATCACCAGCTTTTTTTAGAAGGCATTGAGTTGAATGTCTTGACAGGGTGCCTTATAATATTTTTCTCCCGCTACAGAACTTAAAACAGATAATAGGAATAATTTCCGTACCTAATTGTTAGCTAAGTGCGTACTTATTATTAGGCTGGTTTGTTTTATTATCTAAACAATATTTCGCTTCTTAAAGATATATTCTACCAATTAATCAATTCACCACTAATTTCCTCTTGTTCGATTGAAAGTTTCGCAATACCATTGCTTATGGTATTTAATAATTGCGGATGTTTTTTCACCAGTAACAGAGTTTGTATTCAAAGATTATTAATTTGACATTTTCAAATAGTACCTTTGCCTTTTAATCGAAAAGCTGTCATGTCATCTTCATTGATACACCCCTCTAGTAGGCTTCCAAGGATTTCTTGACTTTTATGTGGTGCAGTTTGACACAAACTAAAATTTTGAAATCAAATCGATACATTACCTGTGATACACACAAATATATGTACCGTTGTGCAAATTAGAGATTTTCACAACAAAATCAACAGAACCATTTCAAATTCTGTGTCTAATATTAGTATTAAAAATGACACAGTTTACCTTCCCACGCTCTGATGACCTCATTTCCGTTTGTCTTCCTTGGTCAAAACTTTTTTAGTTTTAGAAATCATAATTTTTAAATAATAGGACTTTACTTGATTTCAGTCAACGTTACAATCTGATAATTTTCAACTCTCTGGAAAGTTTTGTACCCAAAATTGTTTGTAAGGAAAGATTTTCTGCCATATTGATAAGAACATCACTGTCAGTAGCATAATCCATACATCCGGTAAACTCTGAATATTGTTTATAACAGGGAATGGTTCCTTCACGTCTTACATATGTTTGGATATTGCAATATTTATAACACACTCGTGGCACTTGTAAGGTACCGGGTTCGATAGTTGGTACATTTGCGTATGAACGTCATGGATCATCCATCTATTATCCCTGGATTTATCTGGATTTTCTAATATCATCGGCTCCAATCACCATCTGACACTACTACCGGTTCTTTTGACAGTTATTAATGTACAGCTGAAACGAATAACCGAAAATTAGAATCATAATACTTTATCCGGGAATAATCGAATACAAAATAGATGTTCGAATATTTTGTTGTTGTTTTTTTGTGTGTGTGTTGTTTTTGTTTTTGGGTTTTTCTTTTTTTTGGGGGTGGGGGTGGGGGTGGGTGGGTGCGTGGGTAAACTAATTTAAAGGTATGTACTATTTACCTGCTGTGACGCAGGAGTGAGTTTAAATGGGAACTTGTTCTTTTCAGTTCTAAAACCTTCCAATACTAATTGGAGGAAGGAATCATGTAACTTGGACGAGGGACTATGAGTCCCGGAGAGGAAAGCAATGCAATAGTAGCAGGAAAGTATTACATAATTAAAATTAGTTTACCCCCCCCCCTCCTTTACCCCCCCCCCTGACACAACCACCACCAAAAAATAAAATAAAATAAAATAAAAAAATTAAAAAGTACATATCATCTTTAAGTACTTGATTCTTTATTTGTTGGATGGCGGGCTTTTAAGGACGTGAATTTCGATAAGGTTTGTGCACTGCACTATAAGTATATATTTCCCCACAAAAATGTATGCATAAATAGATATTTGTACAATTGCAGTCTCGCCACGCGAACACCTGAAATGTCTATATGCTCACATTATGCTGATTATATAGTTTATCTGACGTTACAAAATGGTCAAAACTTAAAAGATAACAATCTGGCCATATTTCTCTACTGAATCTGGATTTGAAAAGTTTTGTTCAATTCGATATTATATTGACAACTTTACGAGTGTGCCCGCTCGCTCACTTCATACTACATTGCTGAATAATATCTACTCCAAAAAACGTAGAGTTTCTTTTTATTAGATATTTTTTAAGGCAAAAGTCGTCCATTTGCATGGAGTTTTATTAATTCTGTACCGATGTGATAAACGGCTACATAGATAAAAAAAAGTTCAAAAATTGTACAAGAATTAACAAATTTAACTTCTACATATTATGCTTCAAACTGTGTATTTTGTCAAATTAATGACTGTTTTCATACGGAAATGAAGAGATTTTTACTTTCGTTAATACATTTATTGCGCGTTTTGATACAGTGAATATTGTTGGGTGAGGGCACTGTAGAATCATCACAGTGCGATCATATCCGAAAGGCTTCGGAACGTAGCATCTTTAAACAAAAGATTTTATTGATTGTGAGTTTACCTAAAAGGAGTTTGTTTATTTCTGCATTCAAACGTGAATATTGTGTGACCTTGGCAATCTTGCAGTCTAGTTCCGTAACAGACGCTGCGCCCAAATTTCGATAGTCACTTAATTTCACTTTACAATCAACTCATCTATCCCCGATTTCTCCATCGTTTTCCGACATGATTAGGAGTGTGATGAGAGTTACAATCGCTAAAAAAAAACACTTTTAGTATTAAATTTAATTAAGAGTTTAATTAAGTAAGTTCAGACACTGACAATTTGCACGATTCATGTAGAATACTGTTTGAAAAGAAGTTATTACTTAAAACCTCCTTTTTGTTGCTTGTTTGTAAGAATTTTTATGACACCTCTTCATTGCTTACATAAATTGCATTTTTATGACACATCTTCATTGCTTACATAAATGTACAGTCTTTGCATTTTAAGATAAGTTCAGTCTCGTGGATAGAGAGAGGTGACGAGAGAGAGAGAGAGAGAGAGAGAGAGAGAGAGAGAGAGAGAGAGAGAGAGAGAGAGACCGACAGACAGACAGACAGAGAGAGACAGAGAGACAGAGGGAGAGAGATGAAGAAGAAGAAAATTAAAAAGTCATAAATTTGGAAATATAAGTTTCAATAACATACATAAGGACAGAACTATTTCCAAAATGGGAAAAAGTAGTTCCAAGATCGATATAGCCGTTGTGGCGATATAAATTTTCTCTCATATATACATTTCAATCTCTCTCTCTCTCTCTCTCTCTCTCTCTCTCTCTCTCTATATATATATATATATATATATATATATATATATATATATATATATATATATATATCATAATACATAATTGACAGTGTAAAAACATATCCTACTTGGATATTATACTGTTACATGTTTAATTTGAGGGATCTATCTATGTATCCCACTTCAAAGTGAGTGATCTTCTTTGCTTATCATAAATCATAAATACTTATTAGCCAGACAAGCATAATTGTACCCAGTATAAAGATGATTATGATTTCATCGGCCAATGCTAAATCATTTATATTTATGACCTTCATATGAATTGGGTTATGAGCATGTAAATATCTATTCCTCCACCCAATTTTATATTAAAAGTTTTTTCACCTCTATTTTATTCGACCGATAAGCACTCTTGATGAGAGCGATAACCCACTTACACTTTTTCCACCCTCATTGAATTTGTTTTCAAACGATAAAATTTTCCCTTGAAAACCTTATGTTAGCACAACTATTAGCATGGTTCATTTCTCCTTAATATGCAAAGTTGTAAATTTGCTTGATTTTAACTGTAAAAAGAGAACGCTACGTGACCATGGCGGTAGTCGATATAGAAGAAGGGCCAGATATCGCGACACAGAGGTTTCATTTCTGTACGGGTTAATAGGTAGGCCTCTTTTTGAGACAGTGGCTTATTTCGCACCATTTAAGTAGCTGCATATTTTCTATCCCAGCAATTCCAAATAATATATACTTTCAACTGACTTAATCATTCACATAAAAATGAAAATGAGTATTGCATATTGAATCAATTTACCGGTATTAAGTATAAAGACGTGATTCTGTTGTATTACGGGTATTATAAACTTGTGTTACATATACAATAAACCTTATATCATTTTATAAAACACACGTACACACACATACACACACACAAATATATATATATATATATATATATATATATATATATATATATATATATATATATATATATATATATATATATATATATATTGGTTTAGTCCGAGTTTCCTCTGACCCTTCACACCCCATTTTTGATATTTGGACATTTATGTTGGGGTGTGGGGTCAGAGCCCATTGCCTATCGAAAAGTTGGAATTCGCCGCTACCGCGCGGTAGCGGCATAGGGTAGCTGCTTTCTACCGGGCCTAGCGAATTTAAACGACCTTACATCGAGCCATACCTGCATGAAATCGATATGAAGATGGTTTATCTTCTCAGAAATTGCGAGTATGACATTGGTTTTGTCTTTAATCCGCTGACAGACGAGACGAAACTGCAGTGTTGATGAAATTTGACCTGGTACACGTCATTAGCATTACTAGTCACGTGACTACCCTCATCTCGCAACCTACATGTCCAGGACATCAGAGGTCAAATAGTCACGTGATATCAACAATAAACCCCTTTCCAATATTGTTGTTCAAAATATTCGAAAACATTAAATGAAAGTCACGTAATGTTTGTAAAATAACGAAAGGACACACAATTCTCAACATATTTATTCCGAGAACAACTACCAGAAACCTGTCGCTGTCACAGTAACCTGAAGAAAGCCAGATTCATCAAGCACAGAGCACAGTGTCAACGTGGTAGTCACGTGATACAAACAAAAACATCATTGGCATGTGCTCTGTACTTGATGAATAGGGGTTTCTCCAGGTTACTGTGGCAGCGACAGGTTTCTGGTAGTTGTTCTCGGAATAAATACGTTGAGAATTGTGTGTCCTTTCGTTATTTTACAAACATTACGTGACTTTCATTTAATGTTTTCGAATTTTTTGAACAACAACATTGGAAAGGGGTTTATTGTTGATATCACGTGACTATTTGACCTCTGATGTCCTGGACATGTAGGTTGCGAGATGAGGGTAGTCACGTGACTAGTAATGCTAATGACGTGTACCAGGTCAAATTTCATCAACGTTGCAGTTTCGTCTCGTCTGTCAGCGGATTAAAGACAAAACCAATGTCATACTCGAAATTTCTGAGAAGATAAATCATCTTCATATCGATTTCATGCAGGTATGGCTCGATGTAAGGTCGTTTAAATTCGCTAGGCCCGGTAGAAAGCAGCTACCCTATGCCGCTACCGCGCGGTAGCGGCGAATTCCAACTTTTCGATAGGCAATGGGCTCTGACCCCACACCCCAACATAAATGTCCAAATATCAAAAATGGGGTGTGAAGGGTCAGAGGAAACTCGGACTAATATTGGTTATACAACTTTGTTGGGCTGACGGCAGCACAAAGCAGACACGTAGTTTACCCATTTTAAGGTGGCCCTAGGTGACCGAGTGGTCTAAGGCGCTCGCCTTTACAGATCACTCACTACTCACCTCTGTCCATAGGGTGGCCACTGACGGAAGTCAAGAATATCGGACATCCCTTTGCACACACGCAAAAATTATCACTTTAAGAAGGGGACAGATCAGCTGAAAACTGGACGAATGGCCGCGTGGGTTCGAGTCTCGGTTCGACCAACGTGGGTGTGTGAGAAAGCTGGCCGTGGGTAGGTGGTTCTTTTCTGGTTATTCCTCCACCAAATATACAGTCCGCCAGGTATTGCCTTATCATGTGCGGAAAAATGGCGTTAAATCTATAAAAAAACCAAATATACAGTCCGCCAGGTATAGCCTTATCATGTGCTTAAAAATGGCATTAAACCTATAAAACCCCAAACTATTACCCGTTTTCAGACCGTTTTCAATTTCTTTTTCATTATTTCTTCTATTTTGTATCCCTTGTTTGTAGATTTCTCCCTGTCATTCAAACATGTACGAGTCAAGAATATTTCTCTTGGCTTTTGTGTTTTGTGTCTGTTTTGTGGATGTAAGTCGTTTCTTCCTCTTACGAGGAACTTGTTTAGCTCGAAACGTTGAGAAACTGTTTTGTATTTGCGCCGTTATCAATTTTCGTGTCAACACACACACACACACAAAACCACCACCACCAGGTAAAGGTCGCGCGAAAAATCGCGAAACGGCCCTGTGCAGTTTCAGGACAGGGTAAAGTTGCGGAATGTCGCGACAGTCATGCGACCTTACCTGGTCCCGAATAGGCGCGTGACGGTTTCGAAACGGCGTTTGGTCGCAAACCGGCGTGTAACACACACGCAAATACATACTCTCACACAAATACACTCATACAGACACACGCATATTGTATGTATCTGAGGAAAGTGCGAACTGCTAGGATAACTTCCTGCACTATTTATATAACCGAATACTATTATTAAAATATGTCCTTGTGTGACCGAGAACGTATCGATAGAATTTAAAAGAGGAGTTCCACATTTTGGTACTAGGCTCACCCATCTCTATTTATCCATTACACTAAATGTAACTCATGACATGAAAGGATAGAAAAAATTAATTGAATTTAAGTACAACAGTCGCGATAATAATGCGTTCGGATCTAGAAATAGACTTTTGTTTACTTTTAAGGATTGACTTTTAATGATTGACTCAACTTTGAAATTAGGCAGTCTGGAGGACGATATGCAATCTGTTCATTATCCATATAATACATAGCGAAACATGTATTTAAAATTAACTTATATGTGTATTTGTAGGATATTACAGCTTGCTTTAGAACCAGACCTGAGCCGACACGTGTTATTTAAAACAATATATTTAGAAATATCATTCCATAGCAACATGCCTTAACCGTCTATTTATAGTGTATTTATAAATGTTACTGTCTTATTTAGCAATACCCGATGATCTTTGGGCGTCTTGTTGATTCTTCGTGGTTCCTTCGACGGTTGACGAGTGAAATTTGTTCCTTGCCCAATTTGTTAAACCTAATGGGAAGTGATAGAAATAAATTTTAGGGACCTTGTTGCCCATGGAAAGTAGAGATTAGCGAATCGTTACATTTAAGGGCTATGTTTATGTGGTTTAACAAAAGCAGAGGAACACAATTTTGGAGTTCTTGTCACTGCTTTTAAAAGTTATATCGTCAATACAATGCTGTGACAATTCTTATGTATATTGAATTTATAATATGTTTCCATGATTGTAAGTTGTACTTTAGTCAGATTATGGTCATTTTGTAAACAACATTTTTACATAGCATTTGAGTTCAAGGCCGATTTTGTTAGCTGCTGGACTGTTATTTCCATGTTTTGTTGTGACAAAAGTCAGGTACACAAATTAATTTTCCATTAAAACTACTCATTCACGTGCCTACATAGGTAATGTAGGCATGTGAATTTATATACAGATTTTGGTAATCGAATTCATTCCTATTCTAGAATTCGGGTTCTAACAATCTTGTTCTAAACATCAGTCTGTAAAGAAACTATTTTAATAATCAGATGTTACAGTTGTGAAAACCAGATATAATTCAGAGAGAGGAATTATTATTTAAAATATTAATTGAAAATACTAAAGTGCTCATAGATTTTAGGACTTTTGGGGATTTATGTGAATTCATTCAAAACATTCCGGAATACATCATTCACATTCAAGCCTTGTCGTACATCAGGATATTTAAGGCCATTGGAATTCATTCGGAATATTATCTATTTTTGGACTTGTGACTAGGACATTTAGGATGATTTGGAATTAAACTCACAAATTGTAATTGTTTTTTTAATTTTCACTTTAATTGTCTTGTTGATTTTACTTACTTGATTTTGGTGGTTTTACTTTCTTTCTGTTACATATTTTTAGACCATAGAGTCGTAACACCAAAAATTAAGTTGTTGCATGGCTGGACACATTTGCAGTTTCCGTATCATACATAATCCCGAGCTCTGCATGTGTTAGCTAAAATTTGGTTGAACGATAACGCCAGAGGGCGCTGGCAATAGAACCTTGGAAGAAATTACGCTTTTGTACTCACTGTATAGACGTTATCTTCTGTCTAGCTAATAGATAGCAATAGGAGAACTGGTGCTCGGTTCTCTTTCTATATTACTCTAAATGTAACACTTCTTTCTGAAAACTCTTCCATTAAGTGCTTAACTATCATTCCTCTCGTGAATAGAATAGACAGGTTTCTTTAAGTAAATCTCATGCATGGATTACGAGTGCAAGGGTTAGACGCGGATGAATCGAAGAGACCAACTTGGTGTTTTTCTTGCCTTTGCTCAAACTCATTATTTCCACTGTAATAATATAGGCCCGAACCATGTCTTTGAATGTTTTTGTTAATGGGTTAATTCAGAAAATTGTAAACTTATTTGAGCGAAAGGAAAGAAACCGTCGTGTAATATTTGTAGCAATAAAATGGGGACGCATTCTTTTCAAAATGATTGAACTTACAAAGTAAAATTACGACCGACCATTCACATCCGCAAGTGGGATTTTCATCCTTTTGAACTGCAAATGCAAAAGCCGTTTACTAACACTTTTCCATGTCGCAAGACCTACAACCTCATCATTGTAATTTATTTCTTTACGTCACAAAACTCTGCCACCACTAGAGCCGCTCAACAAACAAGCATACAGTGCGAGTAGTTCTGATAATGCCCCCACACGTTTAACATGATTAAAGGAGAGAGAGAGAGAGAGAGAGAGAGAGAGAGAGAGAGAGAGAGAGAGAGAGAGAGAGAGAGAGAGAGAGAGAGAGAGAGAATGACTAAGCTTTCAGCGAGCACGGGCTATAAAAGAGATGCGACCTTAAAAAAAAGGTAAATTTATGTTGTTGTTTTTCCCCCGCTAATTAGACTGTTACAGCTTAAGAATTAACCGTATATTTTCATTTATGTTTAAATGTTATTCTTGCTCAGGATGCTATGAAATTTGGAAAAGTTTAGGAGCTGTATTTTTGGTCCAGTGGACACATGGGTGCGCATTAAGATAATTACCATTTATTATATTAATCCCAAAGCAGCCCGCGCCCTTTCCTGTATTTGTGAATCAATGAATAACCTCTGTATCGGTTTTACAAAGGTAAATAGAGATATTATTTCGTGATTTTTGAAGTCTATGTATAACATAAAAGTGTCTTTACTTTCTTAAATGTGCCCATATTGATACCAAATATCCATTAAAATAGCTGACTGTATTGTATTGTTAATTTGCTGGCCTATTCAGTTGTCAGTTACTTAGGTCCGCAATGGGGACAAGTTATTAAACTTTGCGGAATTAATTCCACAAAATTGACGGCTCAATAGATTTACTATTTTGCCAACAATAAAAAGGTACACATACCAACAAACCTTCGTATATTAAATATTGGCATGTAATATGGGTATTCAAATCGCATTACGGGATTATGACCAGTAGCAACAGAAAATGGACTTAATGCCTATCGATGTAAAAAGAAACTTGTTTTGAATGAAAGGGTTTCTTTGTCCGAATGTTGTGAAATTTAAGCAGTGTCACAAGGTGTATTGTGTATTATAATGGACATACAAGTACGCACCCGGGGAATTTAATTTAGGATTAACCCATTTTGAGTGTAAACCGGGGAATTTAATTTAGGATTAACCCATTTTGAGTGTAAACCGGGGAATTTAATTTAGGATTAACCCATTTTGAGTGTAAACTGGAGAATTTAATTTAGGATTAACCCATTTTGAGTGTAAACTGGAGAATTTAATTTAGGATTAACCCATTTTGAGTGTAAACTGGGGAATTTAATTTAGGATTAACCCATTTTGAGTGTAAACTGGAGAATTTAATTTAGGATTAACCCATTTTGAGTGTAAACTGGGGAATTTAATTTAGGATTAACCCATTTTGAGTGTAAACTGGAGAATTTAATTTAGGATTAACCCATTTTGAGTGTAAACTGGAGAATTTAATTTAGGATTAACCCATTTTGAGTGTAAACTGGGGAATTTAATTTAGGATTAACCCATTTTGAGTGTAAACTGGGGAATTTAATTTAGGATTAACCCATTTTGAGTGTAAACTGGAGAATTTAATTTAGGATTAACCCATTTTGAGTGTAAACTGGAGAATTTAATTTAGGATTAACCCATTTTGAGTGTAAACTGGGGAATTTAATTTAGGATTAACCCATTTTGAGTGTAAACTGGCGTTTAAGCCTTTTATATACTCTTCATGAAAACGATGACTAGTAATATTGTATGGGAAAACAATCCTGTGTAAAATGGATTAAAACTTCCAAGTAGCAAATAAACAACTCAGTACAGCTGGAAAACAATTATGATTATGACAATAGATTGTATGCTTTGATACGTTTAATTGTACTTACATGGCTTGGAACAATTCAGTATTTATTGTGTGAAAATTAATTTGGTGTTCATTAAACTAGCTGACAATAAATATCGCGGCGGGGAATTTTTGTTTATGTTTGTGCCAGTACGTTGAAACACTAATATTTATACTTGTTTCTGTGATCCTTGATTCTCTTTCAGGTACTGCTAAATATATGAATGTAGTGTGACAACTGACCAGCATAACAAATTATTTCACGTACGTTATGTTCTCTCTGTATAACGCATCCACAACTGTCAACAGCATATACCAAGATATGCCGTAGCACAATGTACTGGGAGATCAGGGTCTACTCTATTCGACTGAGCTCATAAGTTGAAATAACAGTATATTCCAAAATATGCAGTCACACAGTTTACTGGGAGATCAGATTTGCTCTATTCGCACGAACACATAAGTTGAAATTCAGTTTATACCAAGATATGTCATCACACAATGCACGTGCTCATAGTTTTGAAAGAACAGTATACATCAAGATCTGCCGTCATACAATGTACTGGGAGATCAGTGTCTGCTCCATTCGACTGAGCTTATAACTTGAACGATCGGCATAGCGCTAGATCGGCTGTCACACAATGTGATGGGAAATCAGGGCCTGCTCGATTCAATAGAGCTCATAAGTTCAAGGAACAGTACATTCCAAGATATGCCGTCACACAATGTGATGGGAAATCAGGGCCTGCTCGATTCAGTAGAGCTCATAAGTTCAAGGAACAGTACATTGCAAGATATGCCGTCAAACAATGTACTGGGAAATCAGGGCCTGCTCTATTCGATAGAGCTCATAAGTTGAACGAGCAGTATACACAAAGATCTGCTGTCACACAATGTACTTGAAGATCAGTGTCTGCTCTTTTCACCCGAGATGATAAGTTGAACGAACAGCGCAGACTAAGAACTGCCGGCGCATTATGTATTTGGCAGATGGAAGTGCGTTTTACACGAGTACTTACATTAAAACGAACCGTGTGGATTATATAATAAACCAAACCATCATTAGATTTGCAGAAGATGCATCTTGTCTTTTTGTAGGAATCAGTTACATTTTACTCAGTCTACAATTCCAACTAATCGTATAATGGCAGTTTAGCAGTTTTATAACGATGCCAATTTTTTTAAAAAAATCTAAGTTACGTATCATCATTGTAATCGTCTTCATTGTTGTCGTCTTCGTCATCATCATCGTTGTTATAAACGTCGTCATTTTTATTGTCTTCTAAAGAAGATTGGTGACAAACCATATTTAGTACAATGATTATAACAGATCTTACCTGGAAGGTGATGGTGGTGGTGGTGGTGGTGGTGTACTCCATCCATTTGTTTGGTGCCACGTAGGCTAGTACTATGTTATTTATTTATGGGGGGAGAGGACCTTCTGAATTTTCTTATCTGGAAAATATAACCTGGTATTGGAAGTAGGCATTGTAAGTTCGGTATATTTGAGAGTAACCCGTGTAAAATGTGCCTATCATAGCAATTTCAGTCGAGCAATACATTATCATGCAGTTGTATCGCCTACCTGTTAATAAAACCGGACCCATATCAGTGAAACTGTCTTGCAGGGGTAGAACCTGCAATCACCTATGTACATCTCTTATTACATCAGAGTACCCTGATCAACAAGGGACTTATTATGAATTCCTGTTACTTCCTTTGCATATACTTAATAGATTCTTATTTGTATGTTTTGGATTAATTTTTGTAAAACAAATTTCGAGAATGGACGGTAGATTTTTCGGGGTATTTTTTGACGAGGAGTAAATTTTCCTTTGTTTGTTTGTTTGTTTTCTATTAATTATATTAAAGAAAATGTTGGTCTCTGGCGAACCTATGTAGCAACTGGATATCAGACTATCCCCACCACTACCCCTACCCGGGGAGATATTACGCGGGTAATAAAAATGATATTGTTGCCTATAAAAATGAAGAATATTAATTATTCGTTACTTCTCATAACTTACCAAGATGTAATATTTTAAAAACAGAGTTGACTAAAGAAATGGTGTAAATAAGATCTCGTGTTAGGATAATATACGGAATAACTCGAATCTGTGAGAAGTTATATTCTCTTGCGCTTGAGGTTAACAATAACTCCTATCTCTTGAATACTTGGTAAATTCCCGCTTTGCAATCATTGTACTTAGTTTTGAAAATATCGTAATTTCTTCTGCTAAATATTATAGGATTAAGACTGGCAACATAAGTGAAACAAATCCATGTTAACAATTGACATCAATGATTTTAAAATATCACCACATCAAAATAGCTTCAGAAACACGGTAAATACATTTATGTCAATTACCGTGTCTATGCACGTCCTACGTCTACCGGGTTCGTGACATATGTTGCTTATTAGGCTGCGACATCGGGTAAATGCCCGGATGATGAACTAACGGGAAGTTGAAAGCTTCGGTGGCAACACGGCGGTATTTTTCACTGAATTATTTGATGTAAGTGACACCTTAGCCATCCTTACGATATATGATAATACCTGTTAGTAGGAATGATAGATCCGTCACATTTTACTTGGATTTGGAGTACAATAAGGACATTTTCTCATGTAATGCACCGGCCTAATTAAGTGACTATAGTTTACTATGATGTCCTATTACCGCGCCATTCCTATTACCTCGGGCTCGGCATTTGAGCATTTCTTAGAAGCGCAGATGTCATGCAAACAAACCGATACAGAGGATATTTTTCACTTCACCAAGAATACATTCGATTTCATACAGTTATGAAATTTTCCATTGTTCAAGTGAGATTTTGGATAGTGTTGGTAGACTTCCTTTTGGGTATGTTTTTCTGGTGACTGGATATCTCGGCCAATAACGGAGTCGGCCCATACAAATTTAATTAAGCAATCTCCCCATAACATACTTGGCCCATTATGGAGTCGGCCCATGACACAGTCGGCCCATAATTACTAAAGATTGCAAAATTAACTCTCTTAATTGTAATTCGAAGTCTCATTGCACAAAATTTATATAAATAAAATATTTCATTACGGTTATTATTGAGAGAAGGAATAAGACAGGGCAAAGATAACAAATGTTGTACTAAAAAAAAAAAAACATAAGAATTAGATATATTTGCTTTGTCTCAGTGCTTATCTTTTTTTTAAATTTTTTTCAATAATATCTATTTAACTCAATTAACATAGCGCCCATGCAAGGACAGAGACGTTTTAAACTTAGAATACTGGAAAATATTTACTGTTGATACAAAATTTACAGTATACTGTAAAAATATCACATGTTTTGAATTTTCGTGACAACTGTTTACTCTTGAAGTTAATTAAAGGGTATGTCAACGTGGTCATGTAGGCACTTTTACTCAGAATATAATGAATATTACTTTTTGTTGTACCATTCAATACTCATATATCTTAACCAAAATCAATTAAATCCTGATTGTTGAATGATCTGCACCTTAAATGCCATAAAAAAAACTTCCAGACGAAAATTGTTCATTGCTATGGACTTTTACAGGTAATAAACTGGGGCAAGAAAAGAGGACGTCGGGTCTATCGTAACGAATATTTACTAAAAATCATACACAGATGCACTAAACATAAATGTAAAAAGATTAAAAGACAAATGAAATTACTCTTCAAAAAAAAACATTACATCTACATTACTTTTATATAAATTGTGGACTGAGTATGTAATGGGCTTAGTTCGTAAATGGGCCGAGAATGTTAGTGGACCGACTCTGCTATGGGCCAAGTTGTATCGTAATCGTTATTCTAAGTGGTACTAGTAGCGCAGTGATGTACCGACCTATTCGCCACCCCACCCCACCCCCAGTAGTTTGAACCCCGCTTCCGATTTTAAAAACAAAAAGCCTGAAGAATATAAAAAAATGCACAAAACTAAGTAATTTTTTTAGTTAATTTATAATATCTAACATGATTGTCATCAGGGGGTCCCTAACACATCTTGTTCATGTTTCAAACTAAACGGAAGTTTTCATAGTGAACAACTTTGCTTATGTTATGGCTGTCTATTGAAAAAAAACTTCTGGACTGTTGAAGTAAAATTGAATTATCAAAAAAATTTCTCTTGGAGGAAAACCACTAATTCATGGACTAGCCTCTAATTGTTTGCACTCAATATCATAATTATTATAATCCAAACTGTGAGACAGACATACAGAATATTTTGGACTTGTCCCTATTGCTCTGATGGGTTGCCGTGTGTATAGTCTTTTCTACTTTGGGCACATAGCAACCGTGCGAATTGACACTTCCTCAAATATTCCCAAAGTATTGAGAAAAAAAATAGAAAGGGAAAAATATGCCTTTTATATTTAAAATTGTAAAGGGAGGGATACAAACAGCCAAGGGGTTGGCGAATAGTATAGTACTTTAATATAATTCACATTAACAAATCATTGATAATTTGTTAATTCTTTGCTAAGAATATGTAAACATACGTGAATACATTTTTGGAAAAGATGTTAAATCAGTTTTAATAATTAGAATTTAAAACAATTACTCAGAGTTTGGCATATTATTCACTGTGGGTTACCTCTCATTACAGTCATGTCACAGAGCTTAGACATAGACACATTTTATTTAGAGTCAGAATTACATTACATAATAAAGACATTAGCTCATTGGAGCTATTTTACTGACTATAAACAATAATATAACAATTAACTTAAGCAATTGGACCTACATGCAAACATATATACATACTGTACATGAATCGCAGATTACAGACACTCCATGTTTCCATGGTGGAAATTAATCCATTCATTCTGTTGTGTGTCACAGACCGGATGTAGTGGTCATTGTGGATGTCCATGTCATGGCTTGTAGTGGATGGATTATGTTTCAATATAATTATGTAACAGTGGATGTCCACTACACTGCATGGAACTTATCTGTCAGCTGAGCTACTGTAGTTGTACACAACGGAATTTAATATTAACCCTTTCAACACTGCAGACCGGTAAGGCGGTCCAGGAACAATAACTCCTGCTCAGTATTGCAGACCGGTATTCCGTCACATTCTGATGATATATTCTCTGATTGGTCAGTATCGGGGGTACCCCATTAGTAAATAATTATTTCGTTGTATGATTCATTTGCATTCCATTTGGATACATTCAGACTTTAAGATAGAATGTTAACAAGAAAGTGGGGTTTTCTGATCTATAAATGTACATCTCCGAAGACACCTAAGTACTTCCAAAATGGCTGACTTGTCGGATGATGAGTTGGAATTGTATGGGGACAAAATAATTGAAAATATGGGAATTCTGATCTTGTAAATATACATGAAAATGAGAGGGAACATTTACAGCAAGAATGGAGGGATATTGTTGGCAATAGTGATGACAATGAGTAGTTTGAAGGCTTTGAATTCACCGATATGTTCTACACCTGAATTTCATCAATGGACTAAATCTCAGTCGGATCGTATTATTCACACATTTTCTGAATGCATAGGCCCAACACAAGTATTTGGTGGATCTTGAACACCTCTTGAATATTTTCAGATATTTTATAGTGACTATGTATTTTCAGAAATAGCAAGATTTACAAATATGAATGCACACCTGAAGTGAGAGACTGACCCAAATCAACACAAAGGTGCTTGGACTGATGTCATGTTATCTGAAATAAAGTGTTTTTATAACCTTTATATATTGATGGAAGTTATGATTTTTGACAGAGATGATCTGTATTTGTCTAAAAAGTGAGAAATTCTGGCTTGTTGGATCCAATTTTGGAGAAATTGTGTCATGTGACAGGTTTGTCCAGGTAAAACGCTACCTGAATTACAGTGATGATACAAGTAAATGGTGTGCTTGCCAAAGAACTTTCATTAAATTAATCTCATGCAATCAAAGTCAAAGCACATGTTTTTATTCATATTTATTTCCATAAAAAAAACCATAACACCTTGTATATTTAAGTTTTTAACACGTGCAGAAATATCGTTACTGAGATGTGACTTTCCCTAAAATGTGAGATAACATTGCATTTATTCAAGTCATGATTTGCAAGAATATCACAATAGATCAAAAACAGACCACATATTATTCTTTAAATGCTTTATTTAACATTTTTGATTGAATACAATGAAATTTACCTTTTGATTTACCTGTATAAATACCTATGTGAGACTAAACTTGTTTATGAGCATATTTTCAGAGACCTGAATTTGTCTTCTTTACAATGGTACCAAGTATGTATTCCTATCACAAGAAATAAAATGTTTATGTCACTGAAAATATGTTGCCTACATTTATTAAACATCTTGAAAGTTACTTAGTGTTGAATGGTAGTCTTTCCCTTGTAATTACTTAGTGTTGAAAGAGTTAAAAATCTTGCCCACTAAAAAATGCATTGACATATGAATATTGCAAGAGATGAAAGATAAATTTCTGAATCCAATGAAAATATTTAGGTGTTTAAGAAAATATAAAAAGTTTAATGATACAGTGATTTAGTAATCGTGAGAGAGAGATTCTGCTTTTAAACAAACAAAAAGAAATCACACATAAGTATTAGTGGGTTCATATGAGAAGAAAGATGTTGAAGCAATGTGTAACATGGTTGCATGGACTATTTATTAAGTTATTAAAGTGAAGAATGCGAAAAAGCTGTGATTTTTTTGTCATTCCTCCAGTCAGTAGAAACTTGTTTGCTTAACATGTTCCCACACAATGAAATATACATAGCACTATATCCAAAATACAACCATTAGTCCAGCCTCTGTGTAATACTTCCGCACCAAATATACATGTCAATGCAACACATTTTTCGCAAGAACTAGACGTGTTTGATTTTATGGTAGACCTACTGTTGTTACTCAGACTCAACTAAGCACATGCTGCTGTATTCTTCTGCCAGGCTGAAACAAATATACTTATGATTGCTAGTTTGGTCATCAGACGAGTTTAATGTTACGAAATGGACGGGTGAAAGTGATGAAAAAGGATAATCATTTCAATATTTTCTTTTTTTTAATCTAATCTTCTATTTATTATTTTCATTTGATTCAGATACAACTTCATTTGGTACAGTACATTCTTTCAGTCCACATGACAAATACTGCAAAACTGTTCCCGAATGTCAAGTGAATATTGTTTTATTATCAGTTTAGTTACTAACTTGTTACATTGTGACCCATTTATCCTTTTTAGAAGTTGGTGTGAATACAAATAAAACATTTTCTCACCAAAGAACATGTACAAAATGTATATTTAGACAAGGTTTAGCAATTAAGTCAACAGTGTGAAATTACTGAATGCAGACCAAATATCACATTTTAAATTTCTTGGACATCCCCCCACCCCTGCCCCATGTCAAAGCGTACATAAGACAAACTGCCTATCTATAACGTACATTCCTGTTGATCGACTATATGTACATGTATGTTACCAAATATACATGCAGAAATTTACATTCTGTTCTGCATCAGTGAGTACCTTTCATGTTCTTTCTCAATAAATTATATTTCATAAAAGTGATTGTTGTACTGGTTATTAATTTGTCATAGTTTCCCTTAAATTTCCACACTATTTTCCAAGACCCAATTTGAAAAATTATTTAGAGCAGTAATATAAATAAAACTCGAAAAGAGATTACGAAGAATGCTGTACTATTTATACTATATATGTACAATCAAGTACGTGGGACATTATGACATGCATGTGATAATTCTTTCCAAAGATTTTTCAAGAAGAATAATGTGGCATCATATATTAAAATAATAAAAAAAGATATGCAAGCTATACTAGAAAATGTTCTTCTGTAACTTTATCCGTAAGCTTAGAAAATAACATTGTTTTTCAGAGAGTATGAATTTTTTTTTTAAATGCGCAGAATTGTGTATACTTAATTGACAGCTGCACTCTACCAATGGCAATTCATGTCTTAAAGAAAGTGATTTTAATGTAATATTTTTATACTTTTTTGTAATTTTATTTCAAGAATCTATCACCAGGCACTAGCCAAGGAGTGACATTCTTACTTTGAAGTCAGCTGCTATGCCTGTTACAGTAACTGTTGAATGAAAATGTTGTTGTCACAAAACCAAACACTATAAAGCTAAAAAGATATTAGTTTGCGAGAAACACATTTGGACTGAGAAATGCACTGATGTTATATTCTCATATTATTGTGTACAACTGGTTTCTTGCAGTATATAAAGCAAACCATATATAATTATTTTTTATTTTCCTGATTAGGGACCGACCATTAAAAAAAAAAGTTGGCCCTGATTCATGTCTAAAAGTAGTTCTTTTTTTTCTTCTAAAAATCAAAAGAAGCATATTTTTTTCAAGCATTATCCCATCCCCTCCTTCTCTCTTCCACCCCCCACCCACCATAGTATATTAAGCTCATTGAGTAAAAGTCTTAATTAAATGACTTATATTGTAGGACAGTTTCTAGCAGCTACTGGTCAATTTCACACTTTGATCTTTCAAAATAAATATTAACTGTTAAATAAAAATGTTTCTTGCTGTCACAAAACCAAACACTACAAAACTAAGATGATATTTTTTTGTAAAAAAAACAACTTTTGGACTTGTAATATGGACTGAGATATGCAATGAGGTTAAGTTGTGATATTTTTGCATAAAATTGGTTTCTAGCGGTATATAAAGCCAACCATATAAAAATTATTTTTTTCCATTAATCTTTCAATGCAGCGCATAGAATAGAAATCTATCGCAGCAGCACATAGCTATGACATGTTTAACAAAAGCTCCACTACACTACAGGTTTTATTTTTTAAACATGCATCTTTCTATGTAATAAAATAAGTTTATTGTATGCACAAATGAGAGAAAGACAGAGCATGCATCGTAACTTTCGATTGACATAACCCATAGCTATTTTCACTAACTCAGAAAATGACATTGATCATCTGAGAGTATGCACCACTTTTTAAATGTGCTGCAGTTATCTTCATTTCAGAATTCATCTGACAAAATTTGTAAATAAAATTTTGATACTGCTCTTTTTTCAGAATAAGTAAATAAGAAAATTGCTGCTGAGCAATGTTTTTTGTATCTGAAAAAGAATTTATGTAATTAATTTGGTTATTATCCTGCTATTATTGTGCTTTATTTTCTTATTATTTCTAGTTTGGTTCTGTAGTCCAACTTGGCCATAATTACAAACTAAAACCTTCAGAAATTTAATATATCGAAAGTGAAATGAGCCAGCATTGCTGCAGAAATCAAAATGAACTCACTGACAACATTCGCGATGACCCTAGAATTAATACAAAAGGATCACAACAAATGCTAAATAATTGGGACTTACAATCTCTGAAGCCAAAACCTCTTCTAACTTCTGTTCAGAGTACCGTCAATAAAGAAATCTTTCCAGGGATACTTGTTGAAATCCATTAAAAATATCAAGCCACATATTAATAGTAATCAATGCAAATAGAGATAGATTTTATAACCTTGGCAATCACATAACTTAGCAATTTCGGGTGATATACAAGGCATTATTGATAGATATGATGTGTTCAGCTTATACGTAATACATTACAAGTTAAACAACAACAACAACAAAATGAATAAGAAATTCCACTTATATGAAGCTAAACCTAAATCGACATATAAAAAATAGCAGCTATTTATTGTCCAGTAAATACAACTGTATCTACCGCAGATATTCATTTTACAACTAAGTTTTGCATAATAGTAGGCATTTCCATTCAATTTCAAAAGATAATGATGATATGATGGATGTCGATGAGAAATTAACTGCTACTGTACTGAATATGAAAAAAAAAACTTTTTTTTCTCATCAGCACTTATAAACTGACCATACCATTTTTTCCATGCTGCATACAGGTATATCTTCTGGCATTTAACCTTGTATTATTATTGCTTTTAATTTTACTTCTAAGTCCACATTTTGTTCATGTGACTTTACACTTAGTTTTGGTTCCCAAAGATTCAACACATTTTGGGCCACTGCTAAATACCACAAGAAATGTTACTGCTCTATAGTTTGTACAGGTCAAGGTAAGAAATTGACACCTGCCATGGTCGGGTTTACAACGTTAGGGGTTTCTCACATCTGTTTGTTTAGTGTGTTGATTCACAGGCAATACAACCAGCGAATGGGGCTATAAAACCCACTACGGCTGTAATAAATACATGATGGAGTTTCACTAGGTTGAGTGGAAATACACTATGCTTAGTGGACATCCATCAGACGTAGTGGACTTTCATCCCTTGCCCCTTGTGCCCACATCCACCGTGTTGAGTGGGAAATAGGTAATCCATGATGTATGTACTTTACATATATTTCTTGTTTAACTTGTTATAAAAATCATGTTTCTATGCTAAAAATACATATCCACCCCCACCCCCAATTTATAATTTCTATTATAAAAATTAAATGCAGAAAAATCAATTTACAAGAATAGATTCTACTCTACAATTGCATGCAGTGTTAAAATATACATGCATAATGACTGGCCAATACACCCCCCATACCTCCCAATTTATAATTTTTATTTAAAAATTAAATGCAGAGAAATCAATTTACAGAATAGATTGTACTCTACAATTACTTGCAGTGTTACAAAATATACATGAGTCATGGTTCAGACCTTCAGGTGTTAATATCAACAATACATGCAACTGAGTTGTTTCATTGTATCACTGTTTATATTATAACAAGAAAAGTCTATATTGGTTATTGTGTACTCTGCTTACAATATATCACTATGAGTGGTTGGTAAAAGATGGTGTTTAAAGATAACTTTACAGTACAATCTGAAAAATAAACAAAAAATATTTAACTCTAGATTTTAATGTATACCGCAACTTTTTCCGTGTTACTGCATTAGCTTTAGTGGTCCTCTCCTGTAAATCAGGTGTTAGTCACGATATCAATTTAATACGGAGTATAGCATTTATACACATGGTGAATGGATGAATGAATTGCCTGAGTTTTGGATTTTATGACTGCATGAGCCATTGAAATATGTAATACACATAGAAGATTGGTATTTATTGACTATGAATATTACCAGTTTCGGAGCCAGAGTCTAAATAATTCATAAATAAATGATGCTTCTGTTTCAAATACAAGGCCACCACCTGAAGAGATACTACAGTACCTCAACCTGCTCCAAAGTATTTTTGCATTTGTACCATTTTGTTCACCTTGTACAAAAGGTCATCCATCTTATGAGGCTCCTTTTCTTTGTATTGTGATTGTCTCATTTGAAAGGAACCGTGTACTTGGTTGGTTGGTTGGTTGTTATGGGTTTAACACCATTTTTCAGCACATGATAGGCTATACATGGTGGCCAGTATATTTGGTGGAGGAAGAACCCGAGAAAACCCCGAGAAGAGCCACTGACCCATGGGAAGCTACTGGCAAGCTTCCTCAGATACCCACTTTGGCCGAGCCTGAGACTCGAAAACCACGCCGACAGAGGTGAGATGCCAGTGATCTGTAAAGGCAAGCATCTTAGACCACTCTGCCAACCGGGGCCCTGACCATGTACTTGTATGAAATAAATTAATTATTCAGTCAATTTACAAATTTACCTTTCAAATTGTATTACCATGCTGCTTCATCATTAATATCATAATGATTTTCTTTGATATTATTTTGCACTGCACTCTCAGAATTTTTTTTTCCAGTGGTCTTAGGGAGTCTTCCCCATGGAACACGAAGGTGAATAAAAAAGGACAAATTTTTTATCTGGAGCTAGAAGAGAATTTACATGATGTGAGCCAGGATTCCATCAGTCACTTGGAAAAAGACTGTTTCTGCACTTGCAGCGATTGTGCTACAGATGACACTGGCTATAGTACAGACTCAGACCAGATTTCCACTAAAAAAGAAGAAGAGAATACATTTCACTGTCAAAGTCCCATCAGTATCAGATCAGATAAGCTTGACAATTTTGTGGATAGTTCAATCCAGAACAATGATTTATTTAACTCTCCTACTTGTGACTATAAAACCATAGAAGAAAGTGTTGATGATCTTTTTAAAAGCAAGAGTGGTAGAATAGAATCTGATATAAAAGATGATATTAATTTGATTCATAATGACATTAGCAAAATATTTGGAACCAAACTGAACCATGATTGTTTTAACAGTCTAAAGAGAGATGTGGCAGAAGTCTCTTGTCATAAAAGTGATGAGAGCTTTTCAAATTCAAATAAATCTAGGACACAATCAACTGCCTCCCTTGAGTTCGAAGACAGGACAAATTGTAAGTGTGATAAGAGAAAAGAAAGAGACACAGCAGAGATGGAGGATGAGAGAACCTTTGTGATGAAATTGAAATCACTGAGGAATAAAGGTGAGGGCTGGTCTGCTGTTGAGTTGTGTGAGAAAATTCTAGGTATCATACCTGGTTATTTCCACAACAGCAGTTTTGGCAGTAGCAGGAGGGGTAAGAGGAAGGATCAGCGTGTTAGAGTAAGAGGACTTGTTCCAATAGGGGCAGCTGCAAGACAATCAAATGTTCATGTTGGTATGTATTTGCAGCACCATCTATTTCATGTCTCTATCAGCACTCTGTTCTCCATGTACAACTTCTAATCTCATATACACACTTGAATGTTAGAAAACTATGAAACCACTTATAAATTCACCCAAAGTTATCAGGAGATAAATAATATGTTGCAAGTTGGTATAATAATAATATTTTATGTACATTTATATAAATTATTTTGTTCTGTACTTAATGGAGCGATATTTTCTTTTTGGTTGTCAATGGTTTCATGATACTTGTTTGCAATCAAATTGGGATAAATATTGCACAGAAAAATAATAAACAGATCACAATCCTGAAAATGTACTTGGAAATTGGAGCTTAGCAATTTTTAGGATTAGTTTCAGATATGAAGCTCATCTATATGTATGACAGATTTTCACAACTTTAACCAAAATCATTGAGCCAGGGTCTGAAAGTCATGTAGAGCTGTTGATAATTGACTTTGACAATATTATGTCTTATATCTGTTATTAATATTTTCTCTTTGAGGTGACTGGTTGAAGTCTATAAATGATCAAGACATAACTTGGGACAATCTGAGCAGTGTTTTGCAAGTGCTGCTCTATCAAAAGCAGGTATATAATGTAATCTGTTATCATATAACTTTCATTACTTGATAAATTAATATTCTTGTCTATATGCGGGATCTTCCAATTAATTGTCATATGATACACTCAACAATCTCTCATACAGGAGTCTTTTTTTTGACTGGAAGCCAAAAATATCCAAAGGATGGAATGCCATGTTTCTCTACATGGTTTTTTATGGACACCATCATTTGCTTATGCCTTGTAATTTTTTCGTTTTCAAAGAATTTTATTTATGTACTGTTTTCTGACACAGTTGTAGTTCTGCAATGATAAGACAAGAGAGACAGAGTAATACCACTTTAAGAAAGTGGAGGAATGGCTTGTGTATCATTGGAAATGGCCTTGACAAGTTTCATGGATGATTCAAATTGTTGAAAATTTGGAGAACCACATTTCACCATTCATAATATTACTGAAATAAATATAATGAATGACATTTGTTTAAAACTATACTACTCACCTGCTGAGAAAAAATCTAAATCATAAAAGTATTAGAGAATATGTCACGCTTTTTTAAAAGAGAAAACCATTGAATTCAAAGCCTTTATCTTTAAATGTTCTTTAACACTTCCATTTTGGATAAGACTAAAACCTGAACCCAGTCATGCACCAGTCGTGTATATAGGAATCAGTTTCAGTGGATAATAGTGAATTTTTTAAACATAATCTAGCACAAACAGATCCTTATTCCAAGTGTTTTATATATTGTTATGAATATAAAGTATTGGAATGTAATTTAGTTTGCTATCTGTCTTTTATAAGTTTTGGTACTGGACTGCACAAACTGGGATGAGTTAATTGGTTCTGTTAGTAATATTTAGGATCAACCTTCTACTCTCCAACCACTACTGAAATATACTACTGCTTTGACTATCTTGAAAATTGCAACAAAGATTTGTCATATCATATCTATTTAATTTTTTTAAATTTAATGATGAACTCTGTAACCAAGATAAGTTATATTTATGCAGATTTTCATGGATGGTAGATGATGGTAAGAGATAAAAACATGGATTCTTTTGCTTCATGTGTGAAGTTGTGTTTTTGAATATGCTTGCATTTTCTTGTGGGCTGAAATAAAACAGACAAAACAAGGCAGGTAATGTCAGTTTTCATGCATTAATATAGGTGTAAAGTGTGATTACTTTGCTGTGTGACTTAATGGTTAGCCTAATATTGTATGTGTGGGTTTGGTTGCTTAGCCTTGGATTTTTCTTTCATTTGTTTTTGGACAATGAAGGAAATACTTTTTGTATGTTTTTGGACAGAATTTTTTTTACATGTAATATGTTTTGCCGTCTTAAAACATGCAGAAAATTTTGTATTGCAAGTTATTTGTAATTGACTTCAAAGTTGTATTGACACATTTTGGTATTTAACAAGAATACCTTATATCTGATTCAACCACTACAACTTATGTTACTGATAATTGATGATTCAACCACTACAACTTATGTTACTGATAATTGATAATTCAACCACTACAACTTATGTTACTGATAATTGATAATTCAACCACTACAACTTATGTTACTGATAATTGATAATTCTAAATACATGATAAATAAAGACAGTCATTATTAGTGTCTTCTCTGATTCTTTCTAACATAGTCATAACAAATTGTTATCAGATGGGTATTTCCTCTCTTACAAACTTAATTTGAGAAAGGCATACTGGGAAGTAATTGTAGATAGTCATCATTTAGATTTATGTACTAACTTGCATGCTAGTAAAATCTTTCTTGATTATATCCTATATTTTGCTCCTAATTGAAGTAATTCATTGACATGTATTTTACATAATGAGTGAGGAATGGTAGCTTAGTTGGTGGAGCATTGGACTCATAATCCACTGGTCATGGGTTTGATACCTGTCCAGGTTAACCCGGTTAGGCTACCTTGGTGTGTATTTGGGAAAGGCACTCAGCTCTCATTTCTTTGGCAAGATATAGCCAATAATGTGTTATAAGTGCCATTAAAATCCATAAAAATGTTGTTTTTTTACATAATGAGATACACTGATATTCTCACATTCCTATTTAAAGTAATTTCATTGACATATATTTTACATAATGAGGGAGGAATGGTAGCTTAGTTGGTGGAGCATTGGACTCGGTTTGGCTACCTTGGTGCGTATTTGAGAAAGGCACTTAGCTCTCATTTCTTTCGCAAGATATAGTCCGTTATGTGCTAAAAGTGCCATTAAAACCAATTAAAAATTTTTTTTTACATAATGACATACACTGATAATGTTCTCACATTCCTATATGTGTATGATTGTATTTTCCAGTGTAGAACACTGGTGTAGAATATCTATATTTCATCATATGACTGCTGTCTTTCATCGTGTGACTGCTGTATTTTATTACATGACCTTCTATTGCGAGCTTAGTGCATACAAAATAGCTAAAACTCCTTGATTCCAATCATCACTTGAGCATTCTTTAAAAAAAATCACAATAAACAATAAATGTAACACATTTACGTCCTAAGACAATCAGCAGTTTGTGTCACGCTAACACGATGTTTCGCATTGATCAACCTATCTGCATATACAGCTTCTGTAGTCTGGTGTAGAATAGAAAAAGCCATTGTTTTAATAATTGTTTTCTAAATTCATATTCTCCTTTTTATTTATGAAGGGTAAATTAATTCTTGATCAAGTTAATTAAGGACTATGTCATTATTTTTTGTATGCCTCAATTAATCTTATGGATAAGAGTCGACTTTACTTTTTTGTCTGTTAACATGTGTATCACTTTGCAGTACACAGTTTTGGACGCTGTGTATTGCAATTGCCTTAGCAGTCTTAAAAACTGTTCTTTGAACACTGATATTTGTTTAAACATGGTTTAAAGTTTACACTGAAGTTTGCAGTATAAACCTACCGTATATACTTGTGTATAAGCACATACCAACTGCAAACAGCATAGACCCAGATCTGCTGGCACATTATGCACCAGCAGATCTGGGTCTCTGCAGTTTGTAAGGACTAATCAGTAGAACAAACAACATAGATCCTGATCTGCCAGCGGTTTATGTGATGGCAGATCATGGTCTATGTTTTTTGCATTTGGATCCGGATTATACACGAGTATAAAATGGTAACTTTTTACACACTATCTTAAGGTGAGGAGATTTTCATTGGGTGTTTTGCTGTTTGATAGTTACATCAGTAGTCACAATATGCCATTTCGACTTCAACACTCATTTTTCTTTCATGTCAGAAAAATTATCCTTCATAATGCGTTGGTATAGGATAGGATAATTCCACTTGTAGGATCAAAATTATGTGTCCAACAAAAGGCTTTAAATTGTTACGCTTTAGTGGAATTTTCCTATCCTACACTGATGCAACACAAGGCTTTAAATTCTTACCCTTTAGTGTAATTTTAACATCCTACACTGATGCAACACAAGGCTTTAAATTTAGTGTAATTTTACCATCCTACACTGATGCAACACAAGGCTTTAAATTCTTACCCTTTAGTGTAATTTTAACATCCTACACTGATGCAACACAAGGCTTTAAATTCTTACCCTTTAGTGTAATTTTAATATCCTACACTGATGCAACACAAGGCTTTACATTCTTACCCTTTAGTGTAATTTTACCATCTTACACTCTTGCAACATAAGGCTTTACATTCTTACCCTTTAGTATAATTTTACCATCCTACACTGATGCAACACAAGGCTTTACATTCTTACCCTGTAGTCGAATTTTCCTATCCTACACTGATGCAACACAAGGCTTTACATTCTTACCCTTTAGTGGAATTTTACCATCCTACACTGATGCAACACAAGGCTTTAAATTCTTACCCTTTAGTGTAATTTTACCATCCTACACTCTTGCAACACAAGGCTTTACATTCTAACCCTTTAGTGTAATTTTACCATCCTACACTGATGCAACACAAGGCTTTACATTCTTACCCTTTAGTGGAATTTTACCATCCTACACTCTTGCAACACAAGGCTTTAAATTCTTACCCTTAAGTGGAATTTTACCATCCTACACTGATGCAACACAAGGCTTTAAATTCTTACCCGTTAGTGGAATTTTCCTATCCTACACTGATGCAACACAAGGCTTTAAATTCTTACCCTTAAGTGGAATTTTACCATCCTACACTGATGCAACACAAGGCTTTAAATTCTTACCCTTAAGTGGAATTTTACCATCCTACACTGATGCAACACAAGGCTTTAAATTCTTACCCTTTAGTGGAATTTTCCTATCCTACACTGATGCAACACAAGGCTTTAAATTCTTACCCTTTAGTGGAATTTTACCATCCTACACTGATGCAATACAAGGCTTTACATTCTTACCCTTTAGTGGAATTTTACCATCCTATACTGATGCAACACAAGGCTTTACATTCTCACTCTTTAGTGGAATTTTACCATCCTACACTGATGCAACACAAGGCTTTACATTCTCACTCTTTAGTGGAATTTTACCATCCTACACTGATGCAACACAAGGCTTTACATTCTCACTCTTTAGTGGAATTTTACCATCCTACACTGATGCAACACAAGGCTTTACATTCTCACTCTTTAGTGGAATTTTACCATCCTACACTGATGCAACAAAAGGCTTTACATTCTCACTCTTTAATGTAATTTTACCATCCTACACTGATGCAACACAAGGCTTTACATTCTCACTCTTTAGTGTAATTTTACCATCCTACACTGATGCAACACAAGGCTTTACATTCTCACTCTTTAGTGTAATTTTACCATCCTACACTGATGCAACACAAGGCTTTACATTCTCACTCTTTAGTGTAATTTTACCATCCTACACTGATGCAACACAAGGCTTTACATTCTTACCCTTTAGTGGAATTTTACTATCCTACACTCTTGCAACACAAGGCTTTACATTCTTACCCTTTAGTGTAATTTTACCATCCTACACTAATACATATGAAGGGATTCTATCAATCCATCTGGGTTTTTTTTCTCATTTTATTTCAATTTTCTTGAACTCTGTTGCAGGCAAAGATAACTGTGCATCATGCCAAAAGACAATCAGAAAATGGTTCCACCATCTTGATGAAAAAGGGTCAGTTAGTACCAGACCATCTTGTGCAGTTGATTACAAGCTCAAATGATGACAGCTGTGAGGTTAATGGGATAGTGGAAGTCACCCAGGATCCTTTCTATGGAGTGCTTTACTTGTCTTTAGAAGGACTCAAGTCAGAGGAACTGAAGGGAAAGGTGCTCTTTTGTATTATATCGAACACATGTTCTTCTCACCATTTGTACATAAAATAACACTTGCTATTTCTCCTAGGCTCAAATTTCAGTATATGTTCAACGAAAAGGAAGCTATATTTGTTTACTCTGGCATTACTGACATTAATCATCAGTTATTATCCATACATAGTGCAATATGTTTATTATTCTTTGACTGTAGTATACTCAGAGAAAACTATATTAGAAATATTTGGATTTTCCATCTTACAAATTTTTATTTACAAATAAGCATAGTTGCCTTTGTCTCATTGCCTTGGACAGACTAAATCATATATTTGTCACAGTGCAAATGTTAATTATGCAACTATATTGACTTGAGTAAAAAGGATTTAATGATGGGAATATGATGTTTAAATTTTTTATTCCATCTGTTCCTTTTGGCTATTAGTGATGATTTTTTTAGCTCTTACAGGATACATGATGTTACTTGTAATCAGTTTCAAGTACACCTTGTACAACTTGCTATAATGCATTCCAATCTTGAGATTTTTGTATCTTATACAGAGATGATATGGCTATATTAATTAGGGCTGCCTTGTGGCTCCAATTTCTGTTGGTGGCCCCAGAAATTTTATTTTTGAAATATACCAATCGAAAGTTTGTAAAATCTTGCTTACCAGAACTTTTCCCTCATTCCATTCATATCCATAACATGTGTTACTAGATTGGACTGTAATTTTGCCTTCTTCCTTACTAGGAGTCATCTTAATTATACAAAAGCTTGACATTGCTTTTAAGTACATTTGATAATGAGAAGTCAGGGTCCAAGTGGACTGATATTTGAGTGACATTTCCTTTCTCCAGTTAAATTGGGGCAAAGTTGGTGAAAATAGGGAGAAGTGGGTGTAGAAAGTTAAAAATGGTCACTTTTTACAAATGTTTTTGTATATTTTCATGTCAGATGATTAAAATGCTGATGTAATACTATTACAAGTTTATACAAATATTAAAATGTGTCTTCTGTTGCTTCACCATAGTTGTATAACGTAAAATAGCAACTTCGAAAAAAGTTATGATAGAAAATCAGCAACAATTTCCATAGCAGAAGTTCTCTTTTCATACGTCTATGTGAAGAAATGTTTGATTAAATGATTAATTTTATTTGTAATGGACCTGGATGTGTCCACTGAATCATAATTTGCTTCAGATTGGGCTACACAAATTCAAGTTCTCACATGTTTTTCAAAGATCATGTGTGAGTTTTTTGGTGGAAATTCCATTAGTTGCAATGTAATTTCAGGCATTTATGATCATCAAATTAGCACCAAATTTACCTCAGAGCATAAATCTTCTTTTACTGTCTTTCCACCTTCCTCTTTGAAGGGAAAACTGACACAAAAGTCTACTTTTTACTTGATTGTTAATGCATTGTATTAAAAAATAAAAGGGGGTTGGGGAAATTTCATGAAATCAATGCATGGCAAAGTGAACTTTGCTTTCTGGGCCGGTTTAGGTGAAATGACAGACTCAAAGGAGACTGTTTTGCCTGAATCGCCCCTTAGCATGGACCCTCCAAGTATTTTGATTTTCCAGTATATGTGCATTGTCAAAGACAAGCGAACAGACAGCTGATCCATTTTCATAGTGATGAATATGTATTCCTTCCTTAATTAGAACCAATAGTTTGACTAGCTGCTTGGATAGTTGACAGTATATATTGCTAATGATCGATACACACATTGTGTGCTTTGAATTGCTTAATTCAACACTTGGCCTAAGATTCTTCATCTAAGGTATGCTTTGAGTCATGTGGTCTGGCGTGAAATGCTAAACAACTTTTTTGACTACTTTACTTCTAATGAACCAAATCATGTTTCTTTTATGACATCCTGTTTCATGCTTTTTTATTGAAAGGGGAATGTAGTTTTTAATTGTGTCCAGTATTCTAAATTTGTTGACTTGTGTCTGCTTTTTAAATATGCTGCAAAGATTCCTGTCCTTTAAAACAGAACAGAACTTTAATTTGATGTGAAACTAACTAATGATACCATAGAATAATATGGCATCTTTATTCCAACAACACCTGTAAGTAACAGACAGAATTATTATCATACAGCCTAAATTTATATTATGTTAGATGAATAAAATTTGTTTCATATTAGGGCATTGTCATAAAAAAGCTTCTGCTACTGTTTAAAAAGGCAACTTCTTTACAAAACAAGAGCAAAATTATATCACTAATTTTGGTTTACACTATACACAAACCCTTATAAAATTATATCACTAATTTTGGTTTACACTATACACAAACCCTTATAAAATTATATCACTAATTTTGGTTTATACTATACACAAACCCTTATAATATTATATCACTAATTTTGATTTACACTATACACAAACCCTTATAAAATTATATCACTAATTTTGGTTTATACTATACACAAACCCTTATAATATTATATCACTAATTTTGGTTTATACTATACACAAACCCTTATAATATTATATCACTAATTTTGGTTTACACTATACACAAACCCTTATAAAATTATATCACTAATTTTGGTTTACACTCTACACAAACCCTTATAATATTAATATTTTAATCTGCTATTAAGGGGCATCTGAAAACAAATTGCAACAAAAGTTATGAGTGAAGAGGGATAGAAGGTTTGAAACCATAGGCCTTTTTGTTAAAAATTCCCCAAAATACTGATTTCACAATAAAAAATTCCCAATTCTAGGGATGGGAGCCCCAGACTTTTATTATTAGAATCATCCCTGGCAGTATTAACAGGTCTTAGCTCAACTGGTTGTAAGACCTGCATCCGGTGTGCATGGTGATTGTCCCTTGTTTGTTGCTCATCATCCATCATCATTTGCTATTTGATACTTCTAAAAAACCTCCAAACAAAAGTTAAATTAAACTTGGTAGGAATGTTTCTCAGGACATGCTCCACCATTTGATGGAATGTTTCTTGATACATGATCTATCAAAATTATGTCTGGAGTGGCTCCCCAGCAGTGGTGTGGTTTCCTTAGCAACCAGGTGGATAACTTTTTTGACTTCTTCCTTAGAATGACTGAACCATATTTAATCAAACAGTAGAAATGTGTCATATGACATTTTTTAACAGAAATGTGTTTGGGATAGTTACCCTAGCAGTGGTGTGGCTTCCATAGCAACCATATGAAAAACATTTTTCAACTCCAACAGCACAGCTAATTTTGATCAAGCTTGGTAGGAATGTTTCTTAGGATATGCTGTACTAGAATAGTGTTTGAGGTGGCTTCCCAAAAAATGGTGTGGCTTCCATAGCAACCAGGTGGAAACCTACAAGTGGTACTCATCTCCCATCAAGTATGGCTATTGTTGCTAATGTATATAAAAATTGTTATGCAACAACTTTCTCTCCAAAACTACCTGACCATATTGACCAAATTTGATAGAGTCCCAGCATGAACACCTTCCACATTCGTACAAAAGGTGCCATTTCACCATCTAGTCCAGCTGAAGTTACTCAGAGTTGTAACACAGTTGAACAACATGTCAAATACTACCAGTTTCAAACAAATAGCTAGAAATTATCCTGACATGGGTGTCTTTCAACCCAAAGCACCTACCTTATTGATACTACATTTACCTTTTAGACCAATGCAATGTATGTCAGTTGAGCAGTGCTCTTGTTTACTGCTGTATAATAGGTTTGAAGTAAAAATGGACAATTTAATTTTTATTTTTTTAAATTTTGTTACAGATTAAGGGACCAAAAACATAATGAAATATGACGTGAATGTTTTTGACATACGGTTTTCTTTTAGGACTAGACCCATACAGTTTTGTTAAAAAATTAGCAGCACATAAAAGATACTCATCATAATACAGGTGATAACATTCATTTAATCTTAATTCTAGAGAAGTATAGCACTCACTGAATACCTCAGTTTTCCTTCAATGGCTTTTTTACAGGATATTGACAGGAAAAAACATCAGTTTACTTTATATCTATTATATGTACATTTCTCATAAAAAAAATTAACATTATTTTCTTCAGGAGGATGTATTGTACCAGTTTCCAACAAAAGACAACAAAATTACAGATATACGTGGTCTCTTCATGACTCTTGTTAGTTCTATGGATGATGTCTCAGACTCGCCGGTGCAATGGTAAGCCTAGAGAAATATATGTATTTCTGCTTTTGTATGTTTTCTTGGTACTGACAAATACCCATAATGTTGAGGTGGTTACCTCAGTGTATTCGATGCCTATTTGATTGTCATCTTCCTTGAATAAACATTTATTAAAAGTTAAGCTCCTTTTCTTCCATTTGGTTGATTTCTTTGTTGCGAGTTAACTTCATTCATTAAGCTCTGCACAGAAGTTCAATAGAGAATATGGGTAATTCATAGTGGTTGTTAGACCAACAGGTCTCTGTTAAAGTTTCTGACAATGACAATCATTGTGTCTGTGTTTTAGAGACCTATTTGTTACCTGTTCTCTTTCTCTTTTTTAACGATACTTTGAGAGAAACATGTTGATATTTGCTAGAAGAATTTTTTTATTTTTTCACAAGTATAATACATTTCTTATTATCCATGGCTTCAGTGGGGATAGTTTAGATAATGCAGTCATTAATTTGTTTTGTACACTGTTTGGAAAGAAATTTTGCCAGATTTTTAAAAAAATTCAAAAAAAGAATGTAGTCTATTTGTCCATTGATAAGCTCATGCTTGATGATAAACCCATTCCTCACATTTACAATTTGGGCCAGTATTTTCAAAATTTGGGCTGGTATTTACCAGAAAATATCTTTATCATAATAAACCTTTCCCAGCTTTTTATTAGTATGCTTGTTTAAAAAGTGTCAGGGATCTTATGACACTGTCTGTCTATCTATCCACCTATCAGTCTGTCCATCCATCCCACTGCCTGTTAGCACATCCTCCCCAACTGGTGGGAGGAATTTTACAAAATATTTTAGTTCGGTGGTTCTACTGTTGACCAGAAGAGTGTCATTTTCACCTCGTGCCCCTGATGTCAAAAGTCAGATTTACACAAATTTGCAGTTACAATTTTCAAAATATTTTGTAACCAAACTTTATATATTTTATTATAACTGGAAGATGCATCATATACTTGATGGATTTTGTATTATGACCCTTAAGGTGGATGAAGGTGCATTCTGGGTGGGTTGGTTGGGGGAGAGATTGGCTTTGGAATGTGCAGTGGATAGCTTAGGGATTTGAGATGGTGAGTTAATGAAGTTACTGTTGTTGACAATTTTATCAGGTTGGCCCCCTGGGATTATCGTAGGAGAAATACTCTAGATTGATTTCATCTATAAATTCATATTTCAATTTCAGCTCCTCTGTGATGTACGATGATACCCAGGTCCATGTTGCTTACCACAGGGAGGGATCCAGTGTCTTCCTTATCACAGCTCCTGAAAATAGGTGAGTACTGTTATCATAATACAAATTTCAGTTGAAATAGGAAGGTAATTTGAAATATTTATCAAATGACTAATACTATTTACAAATGTTTGTAATATACAAATTTATTTATCAAATGACTAATACTATTTACAAATGTTTGTAATATACATTTGTAAAAGATAATTGTTTATGTAACAGGAAAATAAACTGGACATAAACTGGACCTAACCTTTAAGAAACTAATTCTTGCTTATGTATTAATAAAATTATTTTCTCTCTCTCTCTCTGTCTGTCTGTCTGTAGTTGTAATAAAATTTAACCTGCTTCATTTGTCTTTTAGATTTGATACCTTTGCCCTGTCTTCCCTAGTCAAGGATATTGTTCGATTGTTCCAAGTGATGTATGGGTCAGTTCATGATGCATTTAACCAGTCAACCAATCACAGGCAGCTACACTCACTCTTTACCATTATATATCAGTGCCATACAAGTCAATCACATGACAACAGGCTTTCGGGGTTGAAGAAAGTGAATGAAGTTTCCCAGTCAGTTCAATGTCTTCCACTACCTTGTGAGATTAAGGTGAGATATGTAAAAAATAAATGTACAATGTACTTATTAAAAAACAAATGTATTTTTATATACTGTATATACTCGCTTATAAGTGGATTCCAGCTGCAAATTTCATAAACCCAGATTTGCCATCAGTTAATGTGCCAGCAGATCTGAGTCTTTGCAGTTTGTTAGGAGTAATCAGTAAAACAAACAACATAGACCCTGATCTGCTGGCGCATTAGGCGACATCAGATCAGGGTCTGTGTTGTTTGCAGTTGGACTAGACTTATAAGTGAGTGTAGATGGTAATAGCTGGGGAATTAAATAGAATTGGAAGTAGCAGGTAAAGATTTTAAACTAACAGGTGTTTGGGGGTGCTGGGGGCAGCAAAATGTTGCTGGTTGCTCTGGCAGATTTTGGTTTGTACATCACCCAGCTAGAATGCATTGTAGTGTACAATCTTAGCATATATAATAAAGGTGAATTTCTTGTATTTTTTTAAGTTGGTTTAAAGGTTCATCTTCAGTAGATTTCATTTGACACATTTTTTTTTTTACCTCTGTTCCACTCATTTATCTTCACTAAAAAAAATTCTTATTGCAAATTTTGACTGTGCTACAACTTGATGGAAAAGACAGACGAAGAAAATCTTAAGGAAACTGTACAATTCAGTCAAACCTAGCGTGGTAATTTAAGTCATCCTGTAAAATTTGTCATGCTGTGGTACTCTTGAACCCTTGAATATTGTAAAAATGACCCATACCATCACAATGCTGTGGTAGTCTTGAATCCTTGAATATCGTAAAAATGACCCATACCATCACAATGCTATGGTAGTCTTGAATCGTTGAATATTGTAAAAATGACCCATACCATCACAATGCTGTGGTAGTCTTGAATCCTTGAATATTGTAAAAAAAATTACCCATACCTTCACAATTACTAGTCTTCAACTGCATCTAAAATTAATTGTCCTGTAAAATCAAGTGTTCATAAAGATGGAAACAAGTTTACAACTTGAATTCTATGTTTTTAAAACATGTATCCTTGTGCTTACCTGATTTGATTCCCACCCCAAAGTTGGAGTCTCTTGGGTTGGACCCAAAATGTAAGAACCGCCCCTGGCGCATGTGTCATTTTTATTTTGTTCATTTTTCTTATGTCTTTTCATGTTCAACAAGTGTATATATGGTTATATGGTAACTCAATAGTTTCTAAGTTATGACCCAGGAGTTAAGTCCCTTGGGTCGAGATGGACTCTAGAATCAAAGTCAGTTGCTATGTATGAATTTGTTTTTTCATGCCCAGTAAGTACATATATGGTTATAGGGTAACTCAGTAGTTTCTAAGTTATGACCCAGGAGTTAAGTCCCTTGGGTAGAGATGGACCCTAGAATCAAAGTCAGTTGCTATGTATAAATTTGTTTTTTCATGCCCAGTAAGTACATATATGGTTATAGGGTAACTCAATAGTTTCTAAGTTATGACCCAGGAGTTAAGTCCCTTGGGTAGAGATAGACCCTAGAATCAAAGTCAGTTGCTATGTATGAATTTGTTTTTTCATGCCCAGTAAGTACATATATCATTATACGGTGAATATTTCATTAGATTCCAAGTTATGACCAAAGTCTCTAGGGATAGGTTTTGACCATGGGGTCAATGTCAGTTGCATGCATAAGTTTGCCTTTTAATGCCCAGTAAGCATATATATGGTTATAGGGTGGGGATCTCAATAGTTTCTGTGTTATGACCCAAGGGCTATATTCCTGGGGTTTAAGGGCAAAACCTTGGGTATTACCAGTCCCAGTCTGATATCTGTTGGCACTTGTGTCATTTGATCATATATGCCAGTTCTCAGACATGTGAGAGATACAACTTGAGAGCTATTTGAAAGTTATGTAAAATCACCTCTACTTCCATCATCCATCATCTGTTCACAATTGTTATTTACAGCTTCTTCTTAAAATCCCTTGACTTTGCAGATTTATACAAATGATGCAGATTTGCAATCAAATATGGTTGCCATTTTAAAATTAGAAACACATATGCACAACTTAATCTAAAACAACTGCTGACCAGAATTTACCAACTTTGAGACAAAGCAACCTGGCAATAAAACATTTCAATATTGGACAAATGATGCTGATGTGCCGTCAAGTATGGATGAAAATATAAAACTTGAGAAATCTTGCAATATTTGTTTTTATAACATATGCAATCAACAGCATCGGTAGAAATTGTTTACAGAAAGCTTCCTACTGATACAGATTTCTTGAACAACTCTTCTTGCATTTGGCTGTTAGGCAGATGTCAGCACAGTGATCTACTTGATCCTTTTGTTTTTACTTTTCAGTTTTTAGAATTGTATTTTACAGGGAGTCATCATAGATTCTTTTTTCCTTGTTACAGTGTGAAGTTGTTAGAAAATTAGAAGACTTTGAAGCTGCTGATTTTGGGGATATGGTATGTAAATGAGGATTTTCCTTTCAATTTTAATACCTAGAATCCTACATGACTTTTTGAAAATGGAAAATCCACCACACCTAGATTATTCCAAACTTTTTTTTTTTTGGCCCCGAAGTGATTTCATTGTTGTGCATATTTAAAAAGTGATGAATTGAAGGGTTCCTAACCTTGACATTTCAGTTTATTATCTGGAGACCCCCCCCCCAAAAAAAAATGTAAACAAATTCTTCGATTTTCATGACTCTGTTTATTGTTTGAAAGAGGAAGACTAATATATATGATACATTATATTTAACAGTGTTAATGCAGTTGGTTGCCAAATTCGACATTTGCAAACAAATCATCTGGTGAAATTTTTATGAATTTGGCACAACTTTCTGGTGTAGTAAAGAAATATTCATTAGAAAATGATTACAATAAATCTGTTATCAAAACTTTCCACTTGAATCATGTTGCCACATATCCTCTCCTGAATGCATCAACCATTGGAACTAGATGCTTATTGCCTTTTGCACATACCAATGTAATTCACTAACACTTACAATTACTCATTCAAGTAATTAACATTCATTAGAGGTTTACAAATATTTCAAGCTATGTCCTAAGATAAAATTTGCTGAAATGTGACAATCCACCAAGGTTAATTAGGTTAACTTTTTTTTTCTCAAGGCTATCAAAAAGTGAAAGACAAATGTTGACTTTGTTACTCAAAATTTGCATGCATATACCCATGAAATTAATTGAAAATCATCTGTCCTTAGAATCATTGCTAAATATTTAAAAAGTTCAATGTACTGTAAAATACATCTCAGTCTAAATTTTGCTTCTGCTCTTTTTTCATCATTTGCTTTCATTTGAAAAATGAAAGAAAATGTAAAAAATAAATGAAAATATTCAAATACATGGAGGATTGGATAGAAATTCAAATCTTAAATATTATTGCATGAAATTTTAAATGTATATGAGCTGTCAATGCAATTAAATATTTGTCAGATTGTAGTATATTTTATTTGAGCTCAATGGTCAATAATTTTCTGCACAGCTGAACTTTGCACTTTACTGAATACTCTTATAAAACATATGACTACAGTTTGAACAGCAGCAGTCATTTCTTATTGTTGTCTGCTCATCATACCAAAAAAGATATTTATATGGTCTTTCTTTTTCATGGACTTTATCTGCTTTAAATGAAGATGTAAGTTGTTTCACTGAAAAGGTTTGGGCAACATATTAGTGTCCATTTACAGAGCTGTCTGTAAGGTTTGAAAATGGAAGTCAGGACCACATTTCTCCAAAAACTTAGAATCCAGTATATTGAAAACTAATGACCCAGTTTCAAAACCTGGCAGTCCAGGATAAGAAATTGGAGGTCCTGGAAGCAAGGACTCACACTACAGAAAGCACTGATTTATATTTTTGGATCTTCTTGTATTTATATTACCAACACATGTGGTGGATTTGTAGATGAACTGGGAATATAAATATACATTTGAAAGGAGTGTTGGTGAAAATATGTCCAAAAATTGCACAAAAATAATTCACTTGGTAAAAGCTATTGGTGACACAAATATGAAAGTCAGCTGGAACTCTGTATTTAAGATGTAATAAAGTTACTTTTCCTAAATAAAGCTTGGAGAATTTATTTTTTAATATCATTAAAGACATTGTTTATATTGGCAGAGAATAAAGTTATTAAGGGGAAAATACGCTATAAGTGTGAGTTTGATTACAAACCAACATGCATTTATGAGGAAAGTTGAACAAAAAGAACTACATTCATTTTAATTATCTTTAGAATGGTAAGAAATACCCAGGTCTTTAGCAATATATATATATATATATATATATATATATATATATATATATATATATATATATATATATATATATATATATATATATATATATATATATATATAAGTATACATTTGATGTATAATCCAAGATCGCTGATGTCAAACAGTCAATATATATATATATTGACTGTTTGACATCAGCGATCTTGGATTATACATGAATTATTAGAATTTTGAAGAATGAAAAATTAGGAGTAAAGGGGATTTGAAAATCTTCAGTGTGATAACAGATAACCATTGGCTTAATTTTATGTCACTCTTTTATCTTTTATCCCTACCTTTTCTTAAGACCTTTGCATGATATTTGTAAACAGCCTATTTTGATTCAGAATTCCTCTTTACTCTCTGCACAGGTATTGTACAGATTTATACATGTGCATACATATTTTGCACATATACACAGTTACTGTACATAATTTATTCTGATTGATTTTCAGTCTGACAGTTTTTATGGGTGTAGAAGATCATACTCTATTCTTGGCTCATGTATATTCTACAAGGTAAGGCATTGTATTTTATCCTTCTTTTCTACTCCAGTTACATAATATTTTTGTTAATGTACCCAAGAAAAATGGCTATTTAAAAAATTTAAAATATTGTTCAGTTTTAACCATATTTATTATACACAGCTTAAAATTACACTTGCAAAAATTCTTGTACAGCATAACTTTTGGGACAAAGTAAATGGATTTTTTTTTGTATACATTGAATCAGGTTTTATGAAATACACTTCATGTTACCCTTCTTTTGATTTAGGAAGGCAAAATGTTTGCCTATGAGGAAGAGTCTCTAATAAGGGAATGAATTGATCCTGTAGTAACGCCATTTCTACCCTACTGCTTATCCATGATTAACAAATATTGAATTACTATAAATCACATTTGACATAAAATATTTGCAAATTTTAAATTTCAAATATTTTAGGAACAAAAACATTTTTTTACTTGCTGATCAGCAGATTTCTGTTTTGCCACTACATGTACTATTTTTAGCTCACCAGGCCATACGCACAAGTGAGATTATGTTATGGCCCTGTGTCTGTCATCTCTCAGGCATCCATCAACAATTGCTATTTTCAACTTCTTCTCAAAAACCAATAGTCCATTTTCAACCAAACTTGGCAGACAGTATTCTGACATAAAGGCCTTTCAGATTTGTACAACATGATACCAGTCTGTCATTAAATATGGCTACCATTACTAAGAGTAGACAAACTTTTAAAGTAGGACTTGTCAGAAACTGTTCAAAGAATTTGGCTAAAATTTGACAGAAAACAATCTTGCTTAAGTACTTTAGTTTATATAAATGATGCCAATCCACCCTGAAATATGGTTAGTTACTACAAATGGAAAAACCTTTAAATGACTTCTCAAAAACCTGCTAAACATAATTTGACCACATTTAATAGAAGTATCCTAGCAAGAAGTGCTTTCGAATTTGTACAAGTGATGCTAATCCATAATCAAATATGGTCACAGTTACTAAAATGATTTTTAAAAAAAAAAAAAGACTTCTTCTAAAAAAGCCACTTGACAGTATTTGACCAAATTTAACAGAACCCATCCTGGCATGAAGGAATTTCAGTCTTGTACATTTCATGCTGATCAACCATCAAATATGGTTGCCATTATTAAAAATATAATTTTTTAAAAACAACTTTATATTTTAAAAAACATGAACATAATTAGCGGAACTTTGACAGAAAGCATCCTTGCATAGAGACCTGTCAGTATTGCAAAGAATGATACTGATGTGCTTTCAAATATGGATAAAAATACTAAAAATAGTGAAATCATGATACAACTGTTTTTATAACATGCAGTCAAGAGTATTGCAAAGAATGATACTGATGTGCTTTCAAATATGGATAAAAATACTAAAAATAGTGAAATCATGATACAACTGTTTTCATAACATGCAGTCAAGAGTATTGCAAAGAATGATACTGATGTGCTTTCAAATATGGATAAAAATACTAAAAATAGTGAAATCATGATACAACTGTTTTCATAACATGCAGTCAAGAGTATTGCAAAGAATGATACTGATGTGCTTTCAAATATGGATAAAAATACTAAAAATAGTGAAATCATGATACAACTGTTTTCATAACATGCAGTCAAGAGTATTGCAAAGAATGATACTGATGTGCTTTCAAATATGGATAAAAATACTAAAAATAGTGAAATCATGATACAACTGTTTTCATAACATGCAGTCAAGAGTATTGCAAAGAATGATACTGATGTGCTTTCAAATATGGATAAAAATACTACAAATAGTGAAATCATGATACAACTGTTTTCATAACATGTAGTCAAGAGTATTGCAAAGAATGATACTGATGTGCTTTCAAATATGGATAAAAATACTAAAATAGTGAAATCATGATACAACTGTTTTCATAACATGCAGTCAAGAGTATTGCAAAGAATGATACTGATGTGCTTTCAAATATGGATAAAAATACTAAAAATAGTGAAATCATGATACAACTGTTTTCATAACATGCAGTCAAGAGTATTGCAAAGAATGATACTGATGTGCTTTCAAATATGGATAAAAATACTAAAAATAGTGAAATCATGATACAACTGTTTTCATAACATGCAGTCAAGAGTATTGCAAAGAATGATACTGATGTGCTTTCAAATATGGATAAAAATACTAAAAATAGTGAAATCATGATACAACTGTTTTCATAACATGTAGTCAAGAGTATTGCAAAGAATGATACTGATGTGCTTTCAAATATGGATAAAAATACTAAAAATAGTGAAATCATGATACAACTGTTTTCATAACATGCAGTCAAGAGTATTGCAAGAAACTTGTAGAGAAAGCATCCTACTGACCCTGATTTCTTGGCTAATGTCTCATCCATTTGGTTATAAGGCAGATGTCCGACAGCTGAGCAATCTCAGACCCACTTGGGTCTACTGTTCCTTTTTAAGGCTGCAACATATACAAACATTTCTAAACATGTACACTTCATGCAATAACTGAAACGATGCCATTTAATCAAACTCATTTTGAAACTTACCCTTTTCTTTGATCTTCACTTTAGGCAAACAGATGACGGCTGTTGATATGTAAGCCAGTAACAATTTGCATCCAATTATTTCATTTAGCTATAGGTTTTTTTTCACATGTTATGACTGGATTCAGTTTGTAAGACATGTAACTTTTTAATATATCTGAGAATTTAGGTAAAACATTCCTTTGATTGTGATATTGTTTCATACTGCTATATATATGTACACAATGGAAACAAATAATGTAATCAAATATACGGTCTGGACATGCACAGAAGATGCTTTTGTAGGACCTACAATGACTAGGAAACTGCAGGGGCTATAAACTTGAAACATTGTTTCTTTTAAATGAAATATTTCTCATCATGTCTTTCAAAGGTAAATAATGTTGTATATCGAATTGTTTGTCAGCATTATCAGTAAATCAACATGATGTGTAATGTGTGGTACAACTAATTCTCATTAACTTCGGCTTTTTACCAGCTATGTCATATTAGATCTGAAAATCATCCATACTTTCAGAAAACAATTACCAGAAAAATCCTATGAAACAGTCCTCTTAACCAGAAATGTTGAAATACATCATTTAATTGGAATGAGTAATTCTAGCATCACTGACAATCACTTGCATGTTCATTTACATGGTTACCGATCTTGTAAACATTTACATGCAGTAAACTAAAGTAAGCCATTTAAATGTGTAAATGCTGCAGCCTTATTCCTTTTGTGTATGTATTTGCTTTTTTTAAATATTTTCATAAGTATTTAATTTACTAAACAATTGCTAAAATGTTATGCTCACCATGACTTGTATAAACCTGCTTCTATACATGATGCAGGGGTAAATAGTAATCCATGTGTCCTAGATGCAGGGGGATATAGTAATCCATGTGTCCTTGATGCAGGGGTATATAGTAATCCATGTGTCCTTCCATCCACTCATCTGTGTGTCCTTCCATCTGGCTTTTATTAGTGCAACTAGTCCCACAATTTTGATGAATTGTCATGAAACTTGGTGAATATTATGGTCATCACCTGAAAATGTGCATATTGACGAATCTCTTTGCCCAAGCAGTTTATGTTATTAGAGTTATTGCCCTTTCATGTTTTGTAGCAATATATGATACTATCTCATTAGTGCAACTAGTCCAGCAGTTTTTGAAGGATTGCCATGAAACTTGCTAAATATTATGGTCATTACCTAGAGATGTACATATTGTTAGCACAACTAGTTCTGCAATTTTTCTTGCAGCTTTTTATGGCTTGTTTTGTAAACTTAGTACATATTATGGTCATCATCTTAATCTTTAGAACTTGACTTTTATCGACACCATTGTGTTGACATGTCCTTAAGCACTGCTACTACTACAACAGATGCACATAATGACAAATCTTTGTTCTCCTATGACTTTTGTAAGAGTTATTGCCCTTTTTTACTTTCCACTGAATGCGGTGTATGACAGAATTTGGTAAATTGCAACTACTCTTTCAGTTTTTAGTGGATTACTGTGAAACTTAGTACATATTATGGTCATCATCATCAGATATGCATGTTGACAAATATTTTTACTTGCACTAGTTTCAGAAGAGTTATGCACATTTTTGTTACTATAGATTCATCTTCATCATGGGTAGATGGTGGGATGCAGGGTTGGGGGTAAATTTATGTGAGCAAATTGCTCACCATTCTCCTGGTTTTATTTACAGTATTTTAAAACATGCTTGATTGCACAACAATAATTTCTATTTCTATTTACTATGTGTACAGTGGATATATGTTGCATGTATACAGGCTGCCATACTAGCTTGAATGGAGTATAGGTCAGGACACTCAGTCCTTGTCCTTGTATTTCAAAAGAAGGATTTTATTTTTATCATGTTTTCTTTCAAGGCTGGTTTGCCTTTGCAAGTATACCTTATATTGTAAAATCCATTAGATTCTGATTTTTGGTGAAACCACTTTGTGTTAATAATTTATAAATATATGATTTATGATTTCATTAAGCAGAAATTGAAAGCTAATAAGGCAGTCAGTAACAACAGTTTTATTTTGTTACTTCAGTTTTCTTTGGTATGTACCCGTACAATAAATGTCTGCATTGTGGATTTTTAGCCTGTCTGCATGGAGTGCAGGTGTGCTTATGCAATATTCCCAGTGTCATAGTCATCTATTGGCAGTAGCATTGGCATTAGCAGATGCACACCTTATATGTCAATATCTCAGATACTGTTGCATCTACAGTCATGAAAGTTTATTTGTGCATACAGCCTGAAGTGTACTACACCAACATACCAAAAGTAAGTCACTGTAACCTAATTTTCATCCTCCAATGATCATATACACTTTTCATGGTTATGTCAGTTTCTGGGACACTGTTGCTTGTACAATCATAAAACTTTATATTGCATACATATGGCGAAGTACTACACAACCATACCAAAAGTAGATCAGAGTGTCTACTTTTCACGCTCCAGTGATGATTGATAATGTAAATTTTTTGTGTTCAGGTCAGCTTCAGGAACTGTTACTTATAGTCTTGAAACTTTGTGCATGCATCCTGAGGAGTACTATATCACAGTATCAAAAGTAGGTCACCTTGATCTACTTTTGATACTTTTGACACTTCAGTGATTATATACATGTTTGATGATTAGTTGAGTTTCTTGCTTGTACAGTCATCAAACTGGATATGAGCATACATTCTTGGAAGTACAGCATCACCATGTCAAAGAAAAGAGTAATTGTGACTTACATCAGCTTGTTGGTTTGTCTTCATCATCACCTAGTATTTATCATATTGAGTGTTTGCAAATAAAATCTCTTGTTTCTGAATAAATATGTGCAGGGTAGCTTTCATGTCTTCAGCCAGCTTCATTTCTTGTTATGGACAATAAAATAGTTTTTTTGTTGTATTTTTCAGGACCAACTGATGTGCAGTCACTTACCCAAAGAAGATCTAATGGATATTTGCTTGTATTTGAAGTATCACTTCCTATTTGATCTATCAGTAAACCAGTCTCTTGGACAACTAGTCATATGGAGGGAGATTTTCCCCACACGACAGTGTCATGATGTTCCAGAGGAGCAATCGTTTGGCTACTCAGAACCACTTAGTGCTAGATGGTTTTGGCTTGTTATGGGCTATGTAAGTATTTGACAGTGCTGGATTGTTTTGGCTTGTTATGGGCTGTGTAAGTATTTAACACAGTGCTAGATGGTTTTTTGACTTGTTATGGACTGTTTAAGTATTTAACACAGTGCTAGATGGCTTTGGTTTGTTATGGGCTATGTAAGTATTTACCACACTTATCTCTGTAAATATATTTACAAATTCAAACCCTGAAGACTCATTCAAAGGAAAACATTATCTTGTTATTTGGATTCTGTACTTCTGAACAGGTCCTGTTTTCATCTGCACTTCTGATCAGGTCCTGTTTTCACCTACACTTTGGATCAGTTTCTATCAGGTCCTGTTTTCACCTACATTTATGATCAGATCCTGTTTTCACCTACACTTCTGATCAGGTCCTGTTTTCACCTACACTTCTGATCAAGTCCTGTTTTCACCTACACTTCTTAAATTTTCTTCCTCTAATTGAGATTTGTGAGCATCTTTTCTATCATATATACTTGCTTATAAGTTGAGTCCAACTACAAACGCATAGACCCTGATCTGACATCACATAATGCATCAGCAGATCAGGGTCTATGTTGTTTGTTCTACTGATTACTCCTAACAGACTGCATAGATCCAGATGTGCTGGTGCATTATGTGATGGCAAATCTGGGTCTATGCAGTTTGCAGTTGGACTTGACTTATAAGCGAGTATAGACAGTAATTCTACTGAATGCTTTCAAAAGATAGTCTTGGTTTTGTTGTGAGTAAAATTTAAGGATTGACAGGAATTATTAGAGAATTAAGAAACTTCGTACATGACAGTCCAAAAGTTTAAAGGTTATTTTGAACAGTTTCTTCTACCTCAGCCTGTGAAAAAAATCCCCAATATTGTGAAAAATATCATGTGCATAATAACATAAAATCTCAAGTTGAGAGAAATTAAATTTTTTTTTAGGGAAGCTGAAGTCAGAAGGTTTGTTAGCTTAGTATGTTTCAAAACTGCTTGTGCAGTCTCTCACCCAAAAGTTAGGCATGATGCTTATACTGTCAGTTGTGTTATGCCCAGGAAGTTGGTTTAGGATTTTGGGGTATCGGATATTTTTTAATATTCTGGATTAAGTCATGTTTTCAAGTTTCACAATTTCTGCCAGAAATTTTAAGTCTTTATTTAAATTTGTGTCATTTATATTTTTTCACGGACATGTGAAGATGACTTTATTTCAACACACAATTTATTTTCTTCTTTCATAAACCTGTCAGAGAGAGATTAAATAATCATTTACAAATTAATCAGATTAATTTATAGGTATTCTAATCAATATGAAAACATTCACAGTTTTTTTTAAATAAAATTTTTAATATCTTTTCTGTTATTGTGTGTTTAATTTTTTTTCTTCAGAAACATATGATGTTATGTGCTTTACTGGAAGCTGGAGGCTGCACAATGTTGTAAGTTTAACATTAGAGATAAATTAACACAAAAAATATATAAATGTAAATATCAAGCCTTTTGTTAATATTAAACTTTTCAAACTTTTGAATGCCATGAAATCTTTACCATCAGATAGCATGTTTGAACATTCTGAATTGTTCTGGTATACAACACCATTAGATTCAGATGTACAACACCATTAGATTCAGATGTACAACACCATTAGATTTAGATGTACAACACCATTAGATGTACAACACCATTAGATTTAGACGTACAACACTATTAGATTTAGACCTACAACACCATTAGATTTAGATGTACAACACCATTAGATTTAGATGTACAACACCATTAGATTTAGATGTACAACACCATTAGATGTACAACACTATTAGATTTAGATGTACAACACTATTAGATTTAGATGTACAACACCATTAGATTTAGATGTACAACACCATTAGATTTAGATGTACAACACCATTAGATTTAGATGTACAACACCATTAGATGTACAACACCATTAGATTTAGACGTACAACACTATTAGATTTAGACGTACAACACCATTAGATTTAGATGTACAACACCATTAGATTTAGATGTACAACACCATTAGATTTAGATGTACAACACCATTAGATGTACAACACCATTAGATTTAGATGTACAACACCATTAGATTTAGACTGTCTTTAGGCAAAGTACTTATTTGTTGGGGGAATGGTATTTTTTAAAATGTCCTTTTCTTATTTTATTTACAATTTACTTTGATGAAAAATATAGCTCTTGTTGTTAATTCAGCATTATTTAATGGAAGATCTGAAAATATGTTGCTTGATTCATTCATTTCACATTATTGTAAACATATACAGTATGTCATAGAATACTAAGATTATGGAAGAATTTGTTTAAAACTCATATGGTCAATTTAAAATATGTTTACAAATACTGTATTATGATATTTATTGTATCTTGTTTGAATTAAAGCAAAGACAAAAGCATAAAAATCTGTAGAAAGATTTTCCTCAAGGAATCAGTGTGCTGTTTTTTTAAAAATTCTTTCTTTCTTTCTTTATTTGTAGGAAAACTGGTGTCTCCACACCAGACCCCTTCTTAATAGATCAGGCCAAGGTAGTTCTCATGCATCTGGATAACCAGGGAATAACAATTCACTGTGAAAATAGGTATTTAATAAGAATGTTTGGTAGTACCTGTATATAATGAACTTGGATTGAGTAAATACTAGAACAATCGACACTTCTAATAAAGTCTCTATGATTCAAGTTTTTATTTATTTTCCCCATTAAAATGAAAGGACTATATTGAGTACTGGCCATTTTCTGTCCCATTTTTTATATTTAAAAAAATAAATTTTGATTGATTGCAAGACTGTTTATGTTAATGTGTCATTGAATATACAAATCAGACTGTTTTATGGTCATTTGGTTTATAGATTTCTATTTAAGACAAAAAATGGAACATGGGTGGTATATTTGAAATGCAGAATATACTGTATATACTCACGTGTAAGCCAATACCAACTGCAAACTGCATAGACCCAGATCTACTGTCACATAATGCACGGGCAGATCTGGGTCTGTGCAGTTTGTAAGGACTAATCAGTAGAACAAACAACATAGACTCTGATCTGCTGGCACATTATGTGACGGCAGATCAGGGTCTCTGTTGTTTGCATTTTGATCTGGCTTATGCGCGATGATAGACGGTATGCTCAGTTCATCAACTTCAAACTCCAAATTAGATATGAGTGCTGGCTTGCTCCACAAAGAAATTTTGGCACATTGTGTTTCTATTATGGCTGTTATGGGCAAACCTATGTTCAAAATATCATCATGGGTTGCACAGATATATAAAGACTTAAAAATTAACATTTTTTGCTATGTAGCAGTGGCATTTTGTTGCTGTTGCATCATATCCATCCCTGAGTTAGGAAACCACCACAAGTAAAGAAACTCAATGGCAGAATATATGCTCAGCTCATCAGCTTCAAACTCCAGATTATATCTAAGCTTAGGCTTGATCCGCAAAAAGGTTTGGCACAATGTGTATCTATTATGTTCAAGGTATTGAATTGGAGCAAGGTTTTGTTGGTGTCTAAAGACTTAAATATGTGCATTGGAATTTTGTTGTTGTTGCATTTATTTATAGACAAACTTATGTTTAAGGTATTGTCAAGGACCAAGGTTTTGTTGGTGTCTAAAGACTTAAATATGTTTAAAAAAATGTTACTATATAGCATTGGAATTTTGTTGATGTTGCATTGTATCCATCTCTAAGTTGGAAAACCGCTGCATGTAAAGAAATTGAACTAGAGTTGCTTGTTGTGTTTTTATTTTTATTCATAGCAGTATTCTGCTTTTAAAAATACAGAGAAATGAATAGATCTGATAGTTTGAAACAAGCTTACTCACCTTTTCCTTTTTTTTTTTTTTTAATTCACACAATTTTTTTTAAATGGGTAAAAGCAGGGATTTGAAAGGGACTGAGAGGCGTTCTTACAAGTCATATTATGTTGTCCATCAAACCTGAATGCTGCTATCTTATCATAGAAGTGGGGACATAATTATACAAGAGATGAGTATATATCTGATTGGTTTACAAGTAAAATATAATAAATGATTGAAACATTTTTTGCTGAAATCAGTTATGACTCTTTTTTGGCAGTATCCATGGGGATATTCATGGCTCATAAAATAAAATTACAAAATATCTAAAGAGTAAGCTTTAGGTATTTGTAAGAAAATTTTATTGAGTTGATGTTTCTTCATATTGCTACAATATTAAATTTTAGAAATAAATGTAAGATACAGTGCAGTGGAGTATGAGCAACATCAAGCTACATTGTAAACACAGTTTATGTAGCATTCAAAGAATGGTGATGGTCGATAGGGATATTAGCTCAGTTGGTAAGGTGGCTACTTGCCACAGAGGATAATGAAGTTCGATTCCCATAAGAGTAGTAATTTTTTCATAATATTTTAATGGGTTTACTTTTACTGCAGTCTTAATGACAGCTTTAATTTTTCATTTAAACTTGAACCATTTTTAAGTTGACTTGTAAGTTGAGAATGTCTTTTATCTTTTTTCATCACTGTTTTCATGGCAAGCACTTGAACAACAACACATAATTTCTGTCAGAAATGAAATATAACCACTTCGAACATGTAATATACATCACATGTAAAATATTTGGTAGGGGGACAGAAAATGGCCATTATTCAGTATAGTTCTTTGGTATTGGCAAACAAATTTTACAGACCCTTTGGTGTTCATTATAAGCAGGTTTCACTGTATAACAGGTTTTCAGAAATTATGTTAAGTACTTTTCACTGGTTCAGATGTTGGTGTCGAACAGATTTTTAAGGTGGAGGAAATGGGAGAGCCTGAAGAAAACCATCAACCAGGACTGTGAGGTTACTATTCCTTGCACTCACTGGAACCATGAATTAAATGCATGAAAATGCATTACCAATACTTTTTAAGCCCTAAACAGTATATAACATACTAGTAACAGTGACACTAAAAAATTACATTTGAAACTTACTTGTAACCTTTACAACTTGAAATGTTTGTAGCTATGTCAGGGCTGAGAATTTTATTTTTCATCCACTTGTCCAGGACAAGTGGTTTCAGAAAATTCACTTGTTCCACATACCTTTTCACTTGTCCCAAATTTAAATCGTCAAGATTTGATGAGATGTTTGCACTTTAATCCATATAAATTTCAAACGAAATAATGTACAACATATTTATTTCTTAAAAGAATTTAATTTTTAAAAAAACATAGGTTGATATTATACATTTTGTTACATCAGAGCTTTTCAGTTTTCCATTCTCTAGGTATCTTATATGCATTATTTTTTGCTCCAATACGGTAGTATCAGTACCTGTGCTTCCATCAGCAAGAATGGAAAGGAATTTACTGGAATTCAGACTTTCCCTAACTGTACAGGCCTTATGAGGTCCAGAACTGTCATGAGACTTGATTGGTTTAATCCTGAATTTGTCAGTTACATTGACAAATACACTGGTTGAATTTCAAAACCTGTGCCAGTTTGGAATATTATTTGCAATAGCTGCAAAACATTTTTGCTTCTGAGTCATTGAATTCAAGCTAGGGATAACTATCAACCCAATGTGGCTAAAAATTTCTCATTCTCTTAGTAGTGTCATATTTGACGTTTTTTGTTGCCATAGAGTCTGGCTTATGTCTCTTTGGAGAAATAGTTACCTCATGCTTAGTGGCAGTCTTACTTTGTACCCCTCCACTTTCACATTAATTTTCCTTCTCCGACTCTTCCTAATTAACTTCCTTGAAAAAATAATTTAGTAAACTCATTTTATCCACATAGTAAATATCACCTTGCTTGACAACTACTTCTAAAGTGATTGTAGCATACATTTTGTTCTTTAAATAGGAACAGAGACAGCTCCTTAATTAGTGTAATTGTTTTGCTTCAAAGGCAATATTTGATGTGGAAGTTAATCCTCTGTATAATCAATTAAAAATTAAAGAATTATCACTGCCATTTAATCAGTTCATAAAGGAAACTGACACTAATGTCGGTAAAGTGCCTTTCATTAATTTAATTGGATTGATTCACTGGATTAAATCATAGGGTGAGGATCTGGTTTAAGTAAACACAAGGAAGCTGTTTAAAACACTGCTAATTAATCATACTGGCTCTGTTTTGTCTCACATGTTTAGATTGGCCAATAATTTGGTTGCTTAGCCCAATATGCAGTCCGCTCGCCTTTACCAATCACTGCCATCTCACCTCTGTCTGCGTGGGTTCGAGTCTCGGGCTCGGCCAATGTGGATATGTGAGAAAGCTTGCCAGTAGCTTCCTGTGGGTCGGTGGTTCTTCCCTGGGTTTTCCCGAGTTCTTCCTCCACCAGATAAAACTGGCCACAATGTATAGCCTATCATGTGCTGAAAAATGGCATTAAACCCACAACAACAACAACAACCAATATGCAGTCAAGCAGTAATATAATGTGCGCACATGCAAGAGTTATCAATGACCAATGGTTTGTGTGATACTGGCTATAAATAAATACATGGAGAGGTGTAGAATCAAGCAATCAGTACACCCAAAGGGCATGAACGGCCAGACAAAGGTTGATAAGTGATTATGGCATGAAAATAGGCACTTGCCCGACTTTTTTAAAAAATAGACAAAAAGCAGTTGTCCAGACTAGCGACTTGGAAAATTTTACTTGCCCAACTTCGAAAATGAATAGGCCAGGACATCGGGCTATGGGATTTGCTCAGCCCTGTATGTATTTATAACTTGCATCGTTTTGAAATGTAAAATCTTCTAATTAGCAAATATTTTGTGGTTTTCATTTATATGGGTCTGATTTGTAGCTTACAACAACTGTCACCTTTTGTATGGTAGTTGAATCTACTAAAACAAGTCTTCAAGTCTCTAAGGTGTTTGAGAGCTGAATATCAGTTATTTTGTCCAAATATAAGCAAAGACACAGAGGTTCTTTTGTTTAATGATTTTGCTGATCATTGCTACATAACAAAATAACCTTTAAAATGACCGTTTAGTAGTTGCATCTCTAATAATTTATTCTGCTTTCATGGCTGCTAATTGAAAAATCTCTGATTTTAGCTTTCAGAAAATTTCTCATTAGAGTTTTGTCATTATTAAATTGATCTTCACATGTATATCTTGCAAATATTTTATGTCAATGGTTTTTGTCAGCATTTGTTTCTCTAACTGGGAAAAAAAACAAAAGTCCTTAGAAGATGAATGGTCAGAAGGCAAGAAAGCAATATGAATATAAACATATCCACTTTGGTCACATATTTTAATTGTTGATTACAACAATTAGTTATACATCAAGGCAACTTGTGTGTACTTTTCTTTGCTTGTTTCTTGATTGATTGCTTTTTTATTGATTGATTATTCATTTGATTGATTGATAAAATTTTGTTTCAGTCGAGCAGCATCAGGTTTTGTATCCCAAGTGTGCCCTGATGATGTCCATCATACCAATAGTAAATTTGATGTTCTGAAGAAATCCTTCAAAAAGGCACTAGTGAAAGAATCATCTATTCATTTGGAAGGTATGAAGTTGTCTGTCTACAAATCTATTTTTCAGTATGCCTGCTTATCAGAACAGGAAATAGCATATCCAAAGCTATTATGTATATTAAGTTTAGTCAACTAGCTCCTCCGTAAACTGGCATCCTGTTCAGTCTGGTCTCTTTGTAAACTGGCATCCTGTTCAGTCTGGTCTCTTTGTAAACTGACATCCTCTTCAGAGTAGTCACATATTTTGGTCCCATTTTAGCCATTGACATAATAATCACACCACTTTAAATTGGCCACCTCTATAAAGTAACCAGAATTTTAGGTTCTGGCTGTGCCCACTGTAGGGAAATTACACTGTATTACAGTGTTGCTGATAGGCAACAGGATTGTGTAATTCATGCATGTATTTAACTTGCTTTAGTAAAAATATGCATGAAGGGCAGGAGAATTGTGCAAAAAAAAACCCTATACTCCCACATTTTATAATTATGTCTACGCAGATCCATACAAAATGAAAGTAGAATAATCACTGAATTCAGTGATAATTTTGTTTCATGAAAAGTGAAAGTAATACTGTAGCTTTTTTGCCTTGTGGGAATCTTGCAGTCTCAGTGCAGTCCATTTGAAAAGTTATCTATATAATGTCAGTGTGTATTCATGGATAGACATTGAGGTGGTTCACTGTCTTATTTCCTAGGGCTGATACTTTATTCATTATCTCATTTGTGATTGTTTTGTCCATGCACAAGTTTTGAACATTTCTTTAAAAAAAATTCACGTTTAATCATTTCTTATCTTTTTCCATGATTTACTGTCACATAATCTGACAGAGTGCTCATAATTTAATTCTAAGGTCATAGGCAGAGTGTGACAATCAGACTGGCTGTGTAATAGTTTTCCACCTTGTTTATAATCATAAGATAGTTTGACACTTTATTGTTTTTTTGTGACAATTTTCCTCCATTTGTGGTCATGTAAGGGGTTATTGTTTGATTGTCTCTCTTGTTAGCTCTACTGGTCATAGACCAGGAAAGTTTATAGGATGGTCTGTTGTCCATTGTCCATCCATCATCTGTTGTCTGTCAGTCATCTATCTGTCTGTTAGCACAAGTTTTGTTATCACTTCTCCTCCTAAACTACTTGGAGGATTGCCATGAATCTTTACATACACATTCATCCAATGGCCTAGTTGGTCCTAAAGAAAATGGTGCCAGTAGGACATCTTGAAACTTTTGTCGCTACTTCTCCTGAATGGATGGTCATATCAACATGGGGTTTTACTAAAAGACTTCTTATAATGTCTAGTTAGTCCTAAATGAAAATGGTGCTGATTTGATGTCTAATATGGCCACCACAAGGACCATCTTGAAAATCTTGTTTTCACTACTTCTACATAAATGATCATGTCAGCATGGGGTTTTCACTGAAAGATGTCTTATGATGTCTTGTTGGTCCTAAATGAAAATGGTGCTGATCTGATCTCCAATATGGCAGCCACAATGGCCAACTTGAAATCTTGTTATTGCTACTTCATCTAGATGGCTGGCCATATCAACATTGTGCTTTCACCAGAAGACTTCCTATCATGTATAGTTGGTCCTAAATAAAAATGGTGCCAGTCTGACGTCCAATATGGCCACCATGGCAGCTATCTTGAAAGTCTTGTTATCATTACCCCTCCAAAACAGAAAGTCACATCAACATGAGGTTTTACCAGAAGACTTCTTATGATGTTTTCTTTTTCTTGGTCCTAAATTAAAATGGTGCCAATATGACATCCAATATGGGCACCATGGCAGCCATCTTGGAAATCTTGTTATCGCAACTCCTTTTAAATGGAAAGTCATGTCGACATAGGGTTTTCACCAGAAGAGTTCTTATGGTGTCTAGATGGTCATAAATAAAAATCATGCAAACTGACCCTCAATATGGCCTCCATGGTGGTCAACTTGAAAATATTGTTATCTCTACTCCTCCCAAATGGATGGACATATCAACATTAGGTTTTCACCAGAAGACTTCTTATGGTACCTAGTTGGTCCTAAATGAAAATGGTGCCAATTGTACATCCAATATGGCAGCCGCAACAGCCATTTTGAAAATCTTGTTGTCACTACTCCTCCTGAATGGATGATCATATTGATATCAGGTTTTCACCAAGAGACTTTTAATGATGTTTGCTTGGTCCTAAATGAAAATGGTGCCAATCTGACATCCAATATGTCCACCACAGCAGCTAATTTGTTTAAAATCTTGTTATTGCTGAAGAATATCCAGCATGGTTCCAACACTCAGGAGTTTAAAGGACGAAATGGTTTTATCTTGAATTCAAGAACATTCTTTTTGGCCACTAGTGCGCCAGTGTCTTTGAGGGACTCTTGTTTTTGAAAGGTTGTTTTTTGATTGCCTCCCTTGTTTTTGAAGGTTTGTTACATGATGAGCTGGGTATCCTGGGTGGCCAAGTGGTCTAAGGTGCCTTTACAGATCACTGACATCTCACCTCTGTCCTTGTGGGTTCAAGTTTCGGGCTTGGGTATGTGAGAAAGCTTGCCAGTAGCGTCCCATGGGTTGGTGGTTCTTCCTGGGGTTTTCTTGGGTTCTACCTCCACCAAAATTACTGGCCGCCATGTATAGCCTATCATGTGCTGAAAAATGGCGTTAAACCCATAACAACCAACCAACCAACATGATGAGCTGTGGTGAAGTAAAGATCTTAACTTTACTGTGTTTGCCCTTGGTACTAATCACTGCATTCTTGCCATATAAACTATGAAAGAGATACTAACTCATAGGAGTTAAATTACCCTTAGTGTTTACTTCAAGACTTTTACTGTCACTACTAAGATTTGCTACAGAATAATACTTTGTGTTCAATTTGGGAATGTGAGGGACAAGTGAAGCTTGGTCATTTGTCCCTGTGTGCATGAGCAGTGAATGTAACTAAAAGAAAGAGAAATATGTGGGAAACACTAAGAACACAATATGAGGATCCAAGATAGCTTTCTTGCAACTTGCATATTGTTCTTTGTTTCTCCAGGAATCTTGATTACATCATGTTCTTGGCTGATCTTGAGAAAACAGGGAGTGTGTTCTTGACCTAGATATGCAACTTGAGTGTTGTGTTCTAGGTATTCCATTAGAGAACTCATCTGTGGTATTATGACTCAATGTCAAATTGAATGCAGCCTTAGTCTTTCTGCAATATGTGTTGTAGGTGGAAGTGACTCAGTGATGTTGCCTAGAAGAATCTTAAACTCAAGGAAGGATTCTCTAGGATCAGAAGGATCCAGTGAAAGTGGAGGCAGTGACTCTTTCTTCAAGGTACGTTACACAAATAGGCAATTATAAATATTTGAATACTCGCCAAACCATGATGAATTATTTATACTGATTGAACTAATGTAATAATATGACTTTAAAATCTGACTTAGCATATATACTCACTTATAAGTCATGTCCAGTTGCACATAAGATAGACTCTGATCTGCCATTGCATAATCAATTTATAAGCAAGTATAGATGGTAATTTGTACCCTAGCTTTGATTAATCAATATTCATCATATAGCATTTATGTCTCTGATGTCATGTCATTTGAGAAGAAAAGTATCCCACACAGTGGCATAATACAAAATTCAAAGATTTTGTAATAGTTTATAGAGCAGCTTAAAAAAAACAGAAAGTATTGGGGGGTGTTTTTAGAGAGAAAAGTCACTCTGAAAATGAAATGGTATGTAAAAATGTACAGATATTGGTAAATTATTTTCTGTTTTGTTTTAGGCGTCTAGGAAAGGAAGGCTGTTTCCAGATGTGTCCGTATTAGTACATGATATTACTGAACATAGACCAGAGTTCTTACCTGTTTGTTTTCACAAAAAGTAAGTGTCATGATCCTTGTATAGGCTTCAGCCATTTCACCTCCAGTTTATTCCACAAACCGAGTATTCTTCTGTTCTGTTTTTTTTTTTTTTCAAAAGAAATTAGTGACAATTGTAATTATCTGTCATAAAGCATATACATCAGTTTTTTTTGGCAGGCAGAAGTTTGAGTTTCAAATGGTTTGCTATGTAGAAGCCAGAGTGGCCCCATAAAATTGTTTTTGTTGAAACTAAGGTATGCTGTAGATAGATGGGACCATAGGTTATTGAATATATAAGTACTCTGTCAGACAGCTTAGGCATAAGATAATTCAATAAATAAGCAATTACAAGAGCTGTTTTTTTTCCCAGATTTTGCCATTTGGAATGTTTTCCTTCCAAAATTTAGAACTACTAAATATTAAGTTAATAAATCCATGTGGTAAGACATACATAGCATGAGATGACTTAGTGCTTAGAAATCCATAGCATGAGATTGCTTAGTGCTTAGACATCCATAGCATGAGATGACTTAGTGCTTAGACATCCATAGCATAAGACTTAGTGCTTAGACATCCATAGCATGAGATTGCTTAGTGCTTAGACATCCATAGCATGAGATGACTTAGTGCTTAGACATCCATAGCATAAGACTTCGTGCTGAGACATCCATAGCATGAGATTTCTTAGTGCTTAGACATCCACAGCATGAGACGACTTAGTGCTAAGACATCCATAGCAGACATCCATAGCATAAGATGACTTAGTGCTTAGACATCCATAGCATGAGATTACTTAGTGCTTAGACATCCACAGCATGAGACAACTTAGTGCTTACACATACATAGCATGAGATGACTTAGTGCTTAGACATCCACTTAGTGCTTAGACATCCATAGCATGAGACAACTTAGTGCTTAGACATCCATAGCATGAGATAACTTAGTGCTTAGACATCCATAGCATGAGAAGACTTAGTGCTTAGACATCCATGGCATAAGATGACTTGGTGCTTAGACATCCATAGCATAAGATGACTTAGTGCTTAGACATTCATTGCATGAGATTACTTAGTGCTTAGACATCCAAAGCATGAGATGAATTAATGCTTAGACATCCATAGCATGAGACGACTTAGTGCTTAGACGTCCACTTAGTGCTTAGACATCCCTAGCATCAGATGACTTAGTGCTAAGACATCCATAGCATGAGGTGACTTAGTGCTTAGACATCCATAGCATGAGATGACTTAGTGCTTAACACCCATAGCATGAGATGACTTAGTGCTTAGACATCCATAGCATGAGATGACTTAGTGCTTAGACATCCACAGCATGAGATGACTTAGTGCTTAGACATCCACTTAGTGCTTAGACATTCATAGCATAAAACGACTTAGTGCTTACACATTCATAGCATGAGACAACTTAGTGCTTAGACGTCCACTTAGTGCTTAGACATCCATAGCATAAAACGACTTAGTGCTTAGACATCCAAAGCATAAGATGGCTTGGTGCTTTGATGCTAAGGTCTATGACATTAAAAAATCCAACAAGATTCCCAGATTGCTTAGAATGACAGACTCATTCAAATAACAAGTACCATCAATAAACGCCATTGCTGTGTTGTCCATCCATCTCTGAAAACATCTGCAGTGTAAAGAATAGGTGTGTTGAGATATTTTGGGGAAATAAACTGTGGTGTTTCTTGCTGCTTATATGTTATTTTAATGATTCTATCATCTAGGACATTTCCAGATCTTAGCAATCTTGGAATCCTATAAGATTTAGTAATGTAAAAAACTTGGTGCTAAGCCAGGTGTCTAAAATCAACACATCAAAGGTTTTGAATAAAGGCATCATTAACTAAGACTGCTCTGTGTATACATTTCTTTTTAGGGGAAAACAAATAGAAAATAATGCATAGTTGGAGAAGGATGAAATATATTTGATTTGTTTATCAGGATGCAAATTTTATGTTTGTTTAACTTCAGACTGACAGTTGGAGCTGAGAACTGTCTCTTTCACTTCCTGTATTTTGACCATCTTGAGGGTGTGGTTATTTCAACCAATCAGAAGCTTGAAAATTCTAGTCACCTTGCCAGGGAAATATATCAAAACTTCCACCATTGTTGCTGTCAAATGAAGAAGTCATTTGATAATGCTAGGAGAAAAAAGGTATGAATAGAAGCTGAGTTTTAAAAAAATGAATAGTATAAATTTGAGGGCAAATGCAATAAAATGTTTACTGACTCAGTGACAAGGCCTAATTGGTCATGATCTAGATCCAAGTTAATTTGTTTTAGGATACAACACCCAATTAGAATACTGTTAAACCCAATCATGAAAAGTCCAAGGGACTTGAAAAATTTATTCAAACTATCATTCATGTTATAATAATTTTTTTTACTTTAATGAACAAATTTGCCAACTCCAATATCAATCAAAACTCTGTAACCTGGCCATCCCTATACAACTGCCATAATGTTTGGTCCTGACAGTGTCCGCCTGAGGGATGTTTTACTGTGCATGCATCATTTCACCCATCACATTCTTATATATGCAATGCTCAGCATAACATTGATTTATCCCTTAGGTTATGATCAAGGAGGACAAGGTTGGCAGATATGATATTGATGACACCTTTCTGACAGTGAAAGAGGAGGCTGTTCTGTTTACATGCACATTATCATCTACAGACAAGAATCCTCAAACAACACTGTCATACTGGGTTGTTGGGTGAGTGCTATTGTATGACATATGTATTTACTTAGTTTTAGCTCTTCAGCTATATACATTTCTCAACAAGATTTACCATTGATGCAAGTTGAATTCAAGTTTGTCAAGCTAGTACCGAGTAGTCCAAATTTCCTCTGACCTTTCCCACCCCCATTTCAAATATTTGGACAGCTGTGTTGGGGTGGAAGGTCAAAGTGCATTCCCTATTGAAAACATAGAATTTGATGAATCCACACAGTAGCAGCATAGGGCTTTAAGCAGAGGCTAGCAAAAATAAGCAAAATTGTATCAAACCCAACCTGGTTGATATTGATAATCAGAATATTTATCTTCTCATTCATAATTAAAACTTATTTTGTCTCTTTAATAAGCTGATACATGAGCCAAATTTACAGTGTTTACAAACTGGACAGCATACTTTGCCATTTCTTATATTGCAAGGTCACATGATCCAAATCTCACAACTTAAATGTTGCGTGATGTCAGAAATCAAAGGATCACGTGATACAAACAACCCATGCAGGGAAAAGGCCAGTTGCAATGTAATACTGATGCTGCAAGATTTGGCAATCCTGTGACTAAGCAGTGCTTCATGAAAAAGTAGACTTCAGAAATACTGGATAATCAGCTTATATGTTGACTTATTAAAGTCACAAATTATGTGTTAATTGTTATGTCTGAGTTGATAAATAGTCAGCTGATTGATTTCAGGCAGGTAGAGTTCGATACAAGGTTGCTTAATTATGGATAAAGCTACTACTCTATGCCACTACTGTGGAGTTTGGGTGAATACCATCTTTTCAGTAGGGGATGTGCTCAGACATGCCACCCCATTATAACTGTCCAGATATTTCAAACAGGGTGGGAAAAGTCAGAAGAAACTCAGACTAGTACTGAGATGCTCCAGAAAATTAAAATTTGTGAATATTTAACTTAATTTTAAAATAGAGTAAAACTGAAAACTTGACACATCTACATTACAACTTAAAACTTTAATAGGGCACAGAACGATACGCTATTGTGAAGGGGGACTTAGTGTATAATTCATTCATATACATTCATCCATTTGTGCACCAGATTTCCACTCCATAACTTTTGAAAGACTTTACATATTAAAGTCAGAGGTGGTATGGAACTTAATATAATGAAGACCTAGGTTAAGTCAAATTTTAGCCATTTGGGGGGGGGGGGAATTTGACAGTTATGATCCCTGTTGGATTTCTTGCCAATGCATCATGAATTTGATTTTGGTTCAATAACTTTTGAAGCACTTGAATTGAAATCAGATTAGATAAGGGGCTTGAAGTCAAGAAAATCTAGGTCAAATTAGGTTTTCACCTTTTGGTGTCATATTTGAGTTATGGCCCTGTGTGACTGAGAAGTTTGTCCTTGTGTCTTGAACCAATGTTCCTTCAGATACTGTAAAACACTTTAAATTCATTGGGTTCCAATTTTCATGGTTTTCGTGGGTAAGCTAGACCACGAATTTAAAGTCGCAACGAAATATTAACCAAGCTGACAATCACCCCCCTCGTCATATGCGATTGAAAGGCATCACCTGTTTCTTTATTTATTTTAATACCATGGCTATCTATAGTGGTGAGAATGCAAAATATACATTAGGATAAGTACATGAATGACAAGGAACACTGGAACTGATTGATTAAAATTTAATTAGAATACAAAATTTCATGAGCATGAAAACTTGTGTGTCAGGTTGTAATGACTACCTGATGCATAGTAATAAATGCATATATACTCACTGTCCATGCCTTTCTTTATTTCCCAAAGTACATATTATTCCCATTTATAAATAATTTTTTGCACATATCAACTAACTGCTAAATAAACAATCAGCAGATTAGTCCCACTTTTTCAAAGCCCATTTCAATCAGGTCTCTTGCAAATGCTTCTTTGTCATGTGTGCAGATAAGCCAATTTTTGCATGAATTGGCTTATGGGTAGAAGTTTTCAGGTCAACCGAGACCTGATTTGAATGTACATGTCCACTGTCCATATCTTTGCAGTTTATGTTTAGCATATGTTGTAATAATTCCTTCAGCAACAGCTATCACAATACGCGCATTAATAATACCGTCATTCAGTCGAACTTTACGAATCCAAATTTGGACCACAAGGTCAAGGTGACCCAGCAACAAGGGGTTCCCATAGGGTGATTTTGGCAGGAATGTTTTGAACAATAGAGGTTAACAGTCATTGGCATTGTTCAAGCGCCTAATCCCTAATTGTTGAGAACTTTATACTTTGATATCGATCTTTAAGAACACATGAGAACCTAATTACTTAAGATTTCAATAGTGGTATTAAATGTGTTAGCTCAGACATGTGTGGAAAAAGAAGTAGACATTTTCTTTAAGATCTCCGCATTTAATCCAGATGTTAGCAATGAAATACCTTAATGAATCAACTTACTAACTGCAGTATGGATTAAACCTGTTTGCTTGCAAATGTGTGGAAATGAATGTCGGTATAAACTTTTACAGAGACATCTGCATCGTTGTATTTTTTTTTTTTTTTTTTTTTTTTTTTTTTGTGTGTAAATGATTCACAAAAGTAGGTACCCACGAATATGCACTTTTTACCTAAACCATGATATTTGAAACCCATGAAAATAAAGTGTTTCACAGTACACCATTTTAGCAGGGGCATCCATGTCCTTTGCACACATTTATAGTTTATACAGATACTTCATACAGTGTTGAGTTGGATTCCATTATAAGTAATTCTATTAATTTTTATTTCCTTACAGCTATATCAGTTTTATACTTACCCAAATTGGCTGAGAAAACTCATTTGAGATTTGTGGACAGCAGTGTTTGATTTTGACATCTGTTATGATGTTTTTATATATCTCTTTTCCAGCTGCTGTACATGCATTGTAAGAAGAACCAAAATAGTCAGATGCTCATCTGTATATTGTTTCTCCATTTTCAGACGGTGCTTATCCCGGACCACGAAAAAAGAAGTTTTCCTCTGTTTTCATGAGTCTGCGCCTCAAACAGTGATAGAACTGGCCTATAAACTTGCCCTTGGATTCAATCCTTCTTGATATCAGGTCACCTGGATGCAATTAAACCTGTCTATAAAAGACATACAAAGACCACAAAATTGTTCTTTGTTGGTAAATGTCTTTAATATAAAGGTTGAAACATGGTCCTCACAGCTCATACTCTTTCAGAATATATCACTGCCATAAGGCTGTTTTGACCCCTGAATCACCTAAACCTTAGTCTGTTGTCACTGCGCATCAGTACACAAGTATGTTGACTGGCTCTTACCTTACTATTCTTATCACAGATTGAAATCCAATCAGAGATGAAGGAAAAAGAACCAGACTATGTATGGCAGCTCAGATGCACTTCATTGTGATTTAATCTGTATATTGTGATATCTGGCAGATGCTACTTGTAGCATAGTCAGCCCTGTACTCCATCAATGCAAGTAAAGAATTCCTGACTTTTTCCCCCATGTATTAGGAAAAAATATTCACACTCTGCACTGAATCCATTGTAAAGTAAACTTCACAGCTAATGCAATCTAAATTGAGTATGATGCAGTTATAAAAGCATACAGTTTTCTCCAAATTTAGTGTTGTGGTAGTGACGGTATCATCCCAAAGGGAGGTAACCCACTAAGGAATATGAGATTGAAAATGAAAACATTTTGAAAAAATTGGATGCAGAAATGTTATCCTTAAGAGCATTTGTCCGTCTTACAGAGGTGCAACTAGATCAGGTTACACTGTAGTCAGTAATTTTATTGAAATCTTAAACATTGATGTATGGTTACTATTTATGGGGTTAGGTCTCTGTATACATTGGTAATTATTCAATAATGTTGTAAACATTATCACACTTATGAAGAAACATTAATTCATTTTGTGTTATACCCTGAAGGTAGATCAGCAGACTAGTACATAAAGTATATGATATATTTGTACAGTTTTTGTACATTTTCATATAGACACTTTTGTGCATTTGTACAGATTTGCACAGATCTTCATAGATAAATTCAGGACTCAAAACCAAGACTGAGACATTGTTAACACACCTGTCTTTGTAATTTATGAGATAGGTGGCTACTACAGCATCATACAGTAACAACAGTCAAGCACCCATAATTACAAAATACAATTTGATTATGGATGTTTCGCTTACTGGGAAAAGTCTTTTGATTTAATCAGAAGATTTCTTATTTTGTGTTCATTTCATAATATTTAGGAAGTTTCAAGAGTTGAATAATATTTAGCTTTCTCACGCTCATTAAAGATTAAAATTCTCTGATTTTCATGCATGTTACAAATTGATTATAAACTCAGATGTGATAATTTTATATACTTAAAATTATCCATAGAGGACACGGAGTATGCATGCATTTATTTGTATAAAAAAGTAGTATCTTTTAATGTGTTTTATTTATTTAAACATTGTATCTATAAGTATTTTACACAGTCATATATTATAAAATATTTGTCTTCATTTTGACAAAGTTTCAGAGAATTATGTCTTTAGATAAAGTGCTTTACCCAGTATTTTGTATCCAGTACAAAATAGTTTTGTGTTTCAAATGTCAGTTCAACATTATTCACTTTTTCATTAAAATTTTCTTTATGTCCAAACCAACAGGAATTTCTCCTAACAACCATTTGAAAGTAAAAACTGATGCAATTTTTAATTATACAAGATTACCTCAAACCTTTTTTGTACATATGTTTTTGCAATAATGTAAAAGCTGTATTTTTTATGTAAAATATCATGATGTATTACTTTGTTCCATCATTTGACATGTTATGCATTTCTCTCCCCTTTCTTGACAGCTAATGCTAATGTATCATATTTGTATGAATTGTTTCTGACATTGCCCTGCAGAAATTACTATGAATAACGAACATAACACAATCACAGGGAAATACTGATTTATAATAGCCTTGAATAGAATAAATGGATTGTACCTCCCAATTTAAAATTCTTTTCATTTTATGTGTATATGATACTTTGAAGCTCTCTAGTGTAATAATGACAAGCGTCACAATCTGTTATTTTATCTGTACAGTTCTTAATTGAATCCTTACATGAAAATACCTAGTTTTTATTTTTAAGAGAATACCAGTCAGTCAATGAAACTATCTTGTAATCATGTCGAAAATTCAGACATTTGTTGTCCATCTGAATGTATCAATAGTTTGTGATTTCAAGCATGCACGTTTTAAATCAGTTCTTTTTTTTTTTTTGTTGCAATTTTCAGGTTTCTTAATTTTATGCATTAAAATTGCTTCATATATTCTTTCTAGTATTATATATGATAGTCAGTGTCTGTTTCATTTTCTGAATTGCCTCAAGGACACCCATGTGATTCAGATATTTGGAAGTTATTTATTTTAGTGTTAAAAAAAATGTTGGATGGCAGTTCAGGGTTCAGATAAACCGTACTTTTAAGTCACTCAATATTGGCATTTAGAAATTTCAAGGAGCTCAGTACAAGTAGATTAGGATTCATTAAGTTTTTCTGACAAGTAATTTCAAACCATCATAATTTAATATTTATAAATAATGAATGTGCTTGTTTTGGAGTGTACCATTAAAACATAAACACAGTGTGCCAGAGGTGATTGAAAAGACCTTTTTCTGTTTCAGCAATTAATTGGATCTAAAACCATTTTACAAAGTAGATTTTATTCAATATTTTCATCAATTAAGATCTCCATGGTAGACTGTTATATTTCAAGACAGTATGATGTCATGACAGGTCATACTGTAAGATATATATTGCATAATATTTGTTACTTGAACAAAGACTGACTTTAAGTTATTATGCTAGAAATAAGTGATACCTTAATTACCTATTTATAATACACAACTAACTGTGAACAGCATAGATCCAGGTTGGCCACTCATGATCTGCTGGCATATCTGGGTCAATGTTTTTCGTTGTATATTTATTTCAAATGAACAGCACAAATCCTGATCTGCAGGCAGATTATTTGATGTCAGTTTTATGTCAATCCTCATCACAGTTTCATGCATGTTATACTTGTAAGGTATTATAGTTATATCTATTTATCAAAGTGTAAAAGAAAGAAATATTTGCAAACTTGTAACTTTTATTCTTTTCAGCTGTAAAGTATATTTTACTTGATTTCATATGAAATGAAATGTATTCTTACTTTTTTTATGCAGCCTTTGCTGTGTTTGACAATATTGCCAGCTTGGCATAGAAAGTATAGTAACATTCCCCCATATTTTAATTTTAATGCTGTTTTATGAATCAAAAAACATTAGAGAAGCAGCACAATAGCTAGATTGACAACAAAGATTTGAACTTTTTTCACTTGGTGAGTGATCTACTAATGCTTAAAGAGGATGGAAAAATGTGTTATGTTTTTTATGCATTTAACCAGTAAGATTATTTCATTGTCTCATTTTGAAAAGTTTTGCAGCATTTCTTGTATTGAAAAGGCTGTGAGACTGATCGTATATACTAGATTACAAGTCGGGTCCAACTGCAAACTACATAGACCCAGATATGCAATGGCATAATGGGCCAGAAAATCTGGGTCTATGCAGTTTGTTAGGAGTAATCAGTACAACAAACAACATATACACATTATACTATTGGTGTATAACTGATTCATACAGGACAAGATAATTTTATGCATTTTTTTCTGATTTTTGTTCTTGCTATTGATGAGGTTTCAATACCTCAAGAGACAATGGAAGGGTTCTGGATGACATTTTGGCTGTGTTCATAGATATTGGAAGGAATTTAGTGAGTCAACACAGGGTCCCAAAGAAAATGAAAGATAAATGTAAAGATTTCACTAAAGCAACTAATTTCTGAACATTTTAAAATTTCTCGTCAATGTTTGAGAAGATGACTCAGACTTTAGGCTGCAATGTTTACACATGTAAACAGCTTAGTTTAGTTTACTGCCTGTAAATGTTTACAAAATCAGTAACCATGTAAAATGAACAGGCATGTGGCTGTCAGTCACACAGTAACTACCATTTCCAATTAAATGATATATTTCCATATCTCTGCTTAATTGGACTATTTGGTAGGATATTTTTCTTCTTTCTTTTCTGAAAGTATGTGTGATTTTCACATAGAATGCAGCAATCGCTAGGAATTAGCCAAAGTTGACAAGAATTGGTTACCACACATTACACAGCAGGTTGGTTTACTGATAATGCTGACAACAAATTCCTTAAACTACATTATTTACTTTTGAAAAGAATGTTCATTGACAGGACCTTTGACATGCTATTTTTTATTTTAAAGAAACATTGTTTTAAGTCTATATGCCACTGCACAGTTCCATAGTCATTATTGATCCATCCAAGGCATCATTTGCACATCTCCAGGAAGTACATCCAGTTGCATTATACATTTCACATCATGTATATATATGTAACAGTGGGATACAATATCACAACAAACCTAAGGACGTTTTACCTAATTTGTCAGATATACTGGAATTCACCAAAGACATGTGTTATAAAATGAATTAGTCATAATAAGAGATAAAAGACATATAGCAAATAAAACAATCGAAGTTGAGCAAGGTACAGCATGCACATTGTTAATGTCTTAAATATAAATAGTTGTCATGTGTTCATTAAGCCTCAAAAGTTGATAGAGAAATGGTAGGTTTGGAGTCATTGAGATTAAACAGCATCGTTTCAACTATTGTATACTGTGTACAAGTTTACAAATTTACCATATATACTCGCGTATAATTCGATACCAACTGCAAACTGCATAGACCCAGATCTGATGTCACATAATGCGCCGGCATATCTGGGTCTATGCAGTTTGTAAGGACTAATCAGTAGAACATACAACATAGACCCAGATCTGCCAGCGCATCAGTCTCTATGTTGTGTGCATTTGGACATGGATTATACAAAAGTATATACAATAGGTAAATGTTGCAGCCTTTCGTATTCAAAATTTTGTCTTGCCTGCAAAGTGTAGGCAAGACATAGAGATCACTTTTGGTGACACAAGCATTGTTGTTGTTGGTGTAAGCATCAGTGTTCAGTTTTTGCATTTAGCTCTGTTTTCCTGTCACTGTTTTATATACAATCACCATGGGCAAAAGTAGGTCACAGTGACCTACTTTTTCATGCTCCAGTGATTATGTTATGTTTTACCATTTAGCAGTTTCTCTGACATTGTTGTATATACAGTTCTGAAACTTGATGGATGTATTCAGTTTGGAGGGTAGTATTTGTCATAAGCAAAACTAGGTCACAGTGACCTGCCTTTCATGTTCTGGTGATTAGGTTAAGTTTTTTCATTTAGCTGTTTTTATCTGACACTGTTGTATGTAGAGTGATAAACTTTTTGGATATATTCATCTTGGAGGGTGCTGCTCACCACATGCAAAGTTAAATCACAATGACCTACTTTTTTTGCTCCAGTGATTGCATTAGATTTGTGCATATAGCTCTTATTCTGAACTGTTGTATGTACAGTGATGAAACTTGATTCGTTTTGGAGGGTACTACTCACCACTGGCAACAGTTGGTCACATTGACTTATTATTCTTGCTTGAGCAACTTTGCAAAGTTTTTTGGATCATGCCACAGTGGAGCAAGTGAGACAGCATTCCAAAGAATTCTTGTTTTTTCTTCCCTCTTTCTGTGCATATGCTTATGTATTAATATCTACCATATATCCTTGCTTATAATTCAAGTCCAACTGCAAACTGCACAGACCCAAATCTGCTGTTGCATAATGTGCCAGCAGATCTGGGTCTATACAGTTTGTTAGGAGTAATCAGTAGAACAAACAACATAGACCCTGATCTGCTGGCACATTATGCAACAGCAGATCAGGTTGATGTTGTTTGCATTTGGAATCGAACATATAGGCAAGTATATTATGGTATACACATGCTAAAGTGAAGCTATAGACATTTCTTTTTTTTATAGATGGCTTTCAATCAAAATAAATGACTTTACATGAAATTTAATTTCCTAGTACTACTGTCAGATTAATATTGCCACTTGCAGAAGTGTTAATTATGGGTAACTGCCCTTTTTCTTTTTTTGCAATTTTGGACCTAATGTTGCTCATCATGACAATTATCTTCAGTTAGACATATTGATGCTTTATATATTGTATTTTTAGAAAAGTGGGGGATGAAGAATGATAACTTTTTTGTATCATTTCATTCAGGCGATTTCAACGCAGAATGAATTAAAATTTGGTAAAAAAATAGAAGGCAACTACTGATATAAGAGATTTTGATAAGTAGCCCGATAGATAAAGGAGAATAGCAATATTACGTTCAAGAAAGCCTCTGTTGCTTTTTCACCAGAAAAGATGCAATATGTAATAGTTATGTAATTTGAAACTCTTTTGTACCCAAGAGTATTTATTTATTTATTTTCATTAACAGCATTATGAAATTGGAATTTTTGTTATTTTGGGGGGCATTTTTATTCAATTTGTTGACAATAAACAAATTTTAAAGTACTTTTAATTTTGGTTTGCTTTCTTGATTTCTAAAATATAAAATTAAATAATCCATTAGTATTTTTGTTTCATACATTTGTTCTGCACAGACACTTTTTTCTGGAGTAGGTATATCTATCTATCCCCATGGCAACAAAAAAACATGAACATTGCAATGACAATATCATTTGATGTAGGACATTGCTTTGTACATAAATTTAAAATGACTACTTGAGGTTCAAACTGACATCACCTGTAAATCAAGGTTGTCGGTTGCCTGATACAAAATTTGAAGCATATAACTACCATGAAGACTTGCATAAACTTTATAAAATGTATGTGAAATTCAGTTACTATTCCAGTGTTGCATTTGAATGCTTTTTCAAAATTATAAAATTATTACCTCTCTCTCGCACTCTGATGCAATTTATGTCCATACAAAAGCCAGACTTTTGTTTGTCAGGCTAGAAATATTGGATGATTGTTACCATAGTGGCCAGATTCATTAAGGAAATGTCACATGACATGTATACCTTGACAAGAAAAAATATTCACTGCCTTTATCACCAGCACTAGATCTAGCTGGAGTCAATTTGATTGGAAAGTGCTCAGGCCAGTCAAGAAGTTGCAATGTAGCTTTCACTGGCTTTGAAATTACTGCGATAGGAGGGAAAATGTTGTGTATTGCCATTGGCAAGCTTGATTGAGAGGACATGTCAGTCTGAAGCTTGAGTAGTCATAGTGAAGTTTATTTCGATGCAACATCCTGCATCAATGTATCGACATTGCAACATTTGGAGGTATTATTACCACAGGTTTATGTATGTATGTATGTATGTGTGTGTGTGTGTGTATTCATCCATCCATCCATACATGTATATATCGAGAGATAGAGAAACACACGCGACCAACAGGTCTTTTGGGGCCAGATACTTTTTGAGTAAATCTATGTAAATATAATGTGAAAAAGAAAAGAAGAAAAAAAAACAACAATAGTAATACATATAATTAAAAAATGAAACTAATAACTTTATTTCAGACTCAAGTCCATATGCAAAAATCAGCAATTTCACACAAGATATGACCAAAAAATATTAATACAACAATTTGCTCCAACGATCTGTGTTTTTATTTGTGTGTCTGTGTGTGCCATCTTATTTTTTGTTCCTTTAATCTACAGTACACTTCGAGTGGGGCCGCGGGTGGCTAAGTGGTCTAAGGCGCTCGCCTTTACAGATCACTCACGCATCTCACCTCTGTCCGCGTGAGTTCGAGTCTCGGCTCCACCAACGTGGGTATGTGAGAAAGCTTGGCAGTAGCTTCCCGTGGGTCGGTGGTTCTTCTCTGTATCTTTTCGGGTTCTTCCTCCACTAAATATACTGGCCGCCATGTATAGCTTATCATGTGCTGAAAAGTGGCGTTATACCCAACAACAACAACATCGAGTGGTCATTAAATAAAAATCAAAAGCAACATTACGGAAGTAGACACTATACCAATAGATAACACACCACTATTATTCTTTTGTACAAATTGTTTAATAAAGTTTAACGAGAGAGTTTATGTTGATTGCTTTAACTGTTTTAAAGAATTGTAAAATCATGTTCATTAAATATGATTGTGGAAATAACTGCTCAATTTTGGCTGATATTGTAAACGTGTCTTCGCCGCCGATATTTTATGTGAATTACTTCTAGTAATGTTAAACTACAAAATTATTTTTCTATCTATCTATTCTGATCGATTAAAAATCATCAGCGATACATATGCCGATAATATCAGTAATACCGTTAACTGAAGCATCAATTTCTAACATATACGTTAAATGTTATATCAAACTTATAGCTTAGGACACACATATTCAGTCTTTATGTCTATATCTGTTTCCGTTTACTAGACCGTGCAACTTTTTGTGAGCTCTATTTATGTGTCCTTTATCAGCATTTATAATCGCGAAGGCATCTAAAAATTAAAGGGGAAAAGGAATGAAATGAAACCAAAACAAATGCATTTTTTAGTCTTAGTTAGAAAAGAATTGGACATCTATATGAATGAAGTTACGACCTGACTGCAGCGACGTGTACCAGTTAGTTCTAAGAAATTTCCAACTTTGTACCGCCTTGCCCAAACTCTTTTAAGCATGAAGTTGAACTCAGCTCTGAGCCTAGGTTCAGTCATTCTGACATTCCGTAATTCAATAGAATTAAGTTTTAAAAAAGTCAGAGAAATTAAATTCTGTTTTAAACTGTAGTCACCCTAACGTTGATTTTAATGTTGGAGTGGGGGGGGGGGGGGGAAGCATGAATACATGTAAAAGGAACTCTTTTGTGCCATTTTAGGTCGACTACTTTGATACGTTTTTAGGCCCAGTATTGATCGAGTACGAGTTTCCATGACATTTAAATCTATAAGCTATAATATTCTGTATCTAGACTCACTGGAAGGCATGTTAATGGTTCGTCTAGGAGTTGCTCTTACAGATGAAAACTTCAAACTCGTAGGTCCAGATCGGTGAAAAGTTAAGTTAAACAGCATCTAGATCGCTAGTGATTAAAACGGTGATCATCAAATCACCAAACCACGATTATTCCCAATAAAGTTGGATTTAATGAGTGGCCCCGGGTGACCGAGTGGTCTAAGACACTCGTCTTTATCGATCACTGCCATCTCACCTATGTCAGCGTGGGTTCGAGTCTCGGGCTCGGACAATGTGGGTATGTGAGAATGCTTGCCAGTAGCTTCCCGTGGGTCAGTGGTTCTTCCCGGAGTTATCAAGTGCTGAAAAATGGCGTTAAATCCACAAAACCACAAAAACTTGATTTAATGAATAATTATCTACACATTGTCACACCACCCTCATAAAGATGCATAGAAAATATTAACAATAAGTCAACACAATCTTCGTAGATGAAATAGAACATACAAATATTTTTACTGTAAAAAGAAAAATCCAATAATTGACCACGAATAAATCCGTTATTGTGCATGACCATCCTCGTTCAGGAGGCTTGTAATATGAGAGAGAGAGAGAGAGAGAGAGAGAGATAGAGAGAGAGAGTATTGAAACAAAAAAGTTTACATCAATGCTATTCATTGCACTGTTTCATAGGTCACGTGTAATGAGTCAGTTTATAACCAGGAGAAATGTCATTGCTTCTCTTTCATTCAAATACTATGGTCTTAAGACACGGTATGCTAATCATCAGGACAGTGTAGAAAAACTTTAGCAGATTGCTGTCGCCTGAAAAAAGAAATAAGAAATATTTACATAAACACGGGAGTGATCCATTAAGCTAATAAACGATGACGAGAATAATAATAAAAACTAATAATTTTGGGGGAATATATTGGGACTTTCAATAAAATACCAATATGGTAAAAGAGTAACAGTGATGTAGTTGAATTTAAAATAAACGACGTGAATTTCTAGCATGGTTGAAATTTTAAAGGGTTTGCTTAATCACTCATGTTTCTCTATTAAAATTATATATTACAAAAAAGCGCACTATATAGTATTCAACGTCTCGCTAATTGTGTCTAATTTAAAACGTCAAGAGAGAGAGAGAGAGAGAGAGAGAGAGAGAGAGAGAGAGAGAGAGAGAGAGAGAGAGAGAGAGAGAGAGTTTACTTGATCCTCCACCAGATGAATGTTTTGATACTCCTGTATCTTGGTTTGTGTCTTAAAAGATATTGGAAAGAAAAACGCGTCATAATTTTTACAATATGCACTATATTTGTAATATGTTCATTAAAATAGTAAATAAAATTACCGTTGAAGATGAAGCTAAAAGCGGAATAATTTGCATGGATTTAAAATAAAATGTACCTCAAAAAGATCGGCAGGAGAACCAAATGTTGGATACTACATGGAATAGGAAAAAGAATTAGCATACCTTATGAACATAATTTTAGCGGCTTACACACTTGGAACATGGATTCATAAGTGAACACCTTTAGACACCAAGGCCTGATTCTAAAATCCAAATGTTTGAGCGTTTTCTTTAACTGAAAGGTTTTGAAAATATTTCCTAACAAATTCTTAATATCTACAAAACATATGTCATATATAGACACAACATCATCAATGACAATAATTTTTTTTCGCCATGGAGAACTTATTATCCACGGAGGTAGTGTTTACAATGGTTAAACTTAGAAGGAAATATCAACCTTTCTTAGTGTTAAAATTGCTGTTAAAGACTAATTATTTAAAGCATTTCTTGTCATTCCGTTTATCCTGTCAGAGGCTTTCAAAACATTGCTTAAACTTGATTGCAGTACATATATTGTGCAATGCAAGAATAGTTTCATTAGGCATTGTTTTGAATCCATTGTCTGGCGAAATATCGAGAGATGATGATGATGATGATATCAGTGTTAGAGATTGAATATTATTATATATTTCATAATGAGATATTGAAAAATATGAGTGGGAGAAAAATTATATCGCTACAGTAGCGATATCACATCTGGAACTACTTTCTTTTTTCCATTTAGGAATTAAGTATATCTGCCCTTATGTATGTTATTCAGACCTGTATTTCCAAATTTAGGCCTATTTGATTTCTTCTTCTTCTTCTTCTTCTCTCTCTCTCTCTCTCTCTCTCTCTCTCTCTCTCTCTCTCTCTCTCTCTCTCTCTCTCTCTCAGGATGAAGAGATCTTAAAATGTGTCAAGACTGTTGACCCTCAAGTATACATTTATATAATCAATGTGAAGGCGCCGTCAAGAATGCCTAAAAATGAACCCCAAACAAGAAAAGGTAGGCTTCAAGTATTAACTTTTTATAATTAGTTTTCCACACGAATAATGCAAAAATTGTCAGTGACTGAACTTGCATGACCTGCTGCTATTCGATATTCTGTGTCACCCATACAGATATCGTATACCTGTTACACTCGACGGCAAACGGTACACATTTTTAAGAAAAACTCTTGATTAAGTATAGTAATAAAAATTGTTTAAGTAGCGATTTTAACTTTCATCACAATCATAATTATGTCTGAAAACGATGGAGAAATCAGGCATTGAAATTTGTCTATAGTGTCTGTTACCGAAATAGACTGCGAGCTTGCCAATACACAACAATTCGCCATTTAATGCAGAAATGAACAAAAATCGAAACCAAAATCCTTACAAGAAAACTCACAATCATTAAAATCTGTTGTTTAATGATTTTACGCTCTGAAGTCTGTTGGACCGTTATGTCATGTTGCTACATTATGTCCGCCCCAGCAATGTTTACTGTATCTATACGCCCAAGAAATGTGTTAATAAGAATAAAAGTCTCTTCATTTTCGTTTTATGAGAAAAGTCATTAATTTTACAAAATACACAAAATACGAAGCATTATATGTACAATCTAAATTTGTAAAAAGTCGCTGTCTTAAAATTATTGTAAAATTTCGGAACTTCTTTTTATCGATGTAGTAATGCAACCGTTAATCGCATTGACACAGAATGGTGTAACAAATCCATGCAAATCAAAAGTTTTTGCTTTAACAATATATAATAAAAAGAAAATCTACGTTTTTGGAATGGATATAAGGGAATATTTCACGAGTGAAGTGGAAACATTGTGTTGTCTCTCTGTCTGTCAAAACTTTAAAACAAATCTGTTGTACTATAGTGAAGTTAGTCATCGTTGGATATTTTATAGTTACCATTAGAGGACAATGCAACTGTTAGGGTAGAGGTCTCAATGATTTGTGTCCGTGTGTTTAGATCAACAATTTGCTCATTAATTTCTTTGTTATTGGGAACAGCAGATTCCGGATTGGTGGCTGTGCACGTGTATTGACCCCTCTGACTGGACGCCATCTTTTGAATCTCAAGTGATGCCCCCGTCGCATTAACTGGACCAGACCATTGGAAGCGGCAAGGTGGGTAACACATAGCATTACAGAACAGAGTTATCGACTTGCCCTCTTCCACGTCAAAACCAGGTGGTTTACTTGTAATTTTGATATTTCTAGGCCCATCTGTAATAATAATAATAATAATAATAATAATAATAATAATAATAATAATAATAACAAGTGCTCATTATTCCTCTCTTTCAGAATACTTTCTCGCCAGCATCGATATAGGAGCTCCTCATCACCCTTCCTAACATATCTCAATAAGCTTGTCTTACATTCAGCGCCACAATCATCCATGGTAATAATTAGTAATAAAAACTCTTTCCTCATGCTTTCTAGGGCGGTAAAAAGTTACAGCATCAGCTCTTATTATAGTATTTGCACCAAGTGAGTGTTCTCTCTTTCATTGCATTCTGGTACAGTCCTTTTCGGTCTCCGATGTCAAAGTTCTTTGAACATGATTTACAGTCGAAATTATGCACCTCCTGATTTTGCAACTTTGTAACTATATTTGTACTAGCAAGTTTAGAGCCAGGGCTTCTGTAAACCCCAACTTTCTGTTGTCACAATTTGCCGTGTTTATGATGAGAGTCGCGCACATATCCATTTGCAATTATATAATCTGTACGTTTCTATTGTTTATCCTTATTATTTACAGCATGGAGTCTACTTCTAACTCATTCGCCCAACCGAGTGCACAAAGAGTAGCTGATAGATATTTGTTGAATTCCACGTTGCTCAATAATCTGCTCAATGCCAGGGGCCCCGGATGGCCGAGTGATCTAAGGCGCTCGCCTTTACCGATCACTCACACATCTCACCTCTGTCCGCGAGAGTTCGAGCCTCGGCTCGGACAACTTGGGAATGTGAGAAAGCTTGCAAGTGGGTCGGTGGTTCTTCCTGGGGTTTTCCCTGGTTCTTCCGGAAACATGTGCTGAAAAATGGCGTTAAACCCACAAAAAACAAAACAATCACTCTAAGCACTCGTGTGAAAGGAATATGCACGATCACAAACTGCGGAAGTGACAAATAGTTACCCCGTTTTATTTCGACAATCCCAGTGAATTCCACTGAAACGTAGGTTATGCCTCCTATTTGCTACAACTCTAATTTTTTTTGGTTAACGCGAAATGTTCAGATATAGAAGGAGCCACGATGAAGCAATGTCGCAGACGTTTTATAGTCCACCCATGCTTTCATTTCCAAGGCATTGTCTTATCGATCGGCAGCATGTCTTTTTTGTTTACTTTCTGACTATTGTTAGAGGAAGTCCTTGATGTCTGTGTGGTATTCTATTCTATCAGCAAACCACTCCAGTGCAATGACTTCTCATCATTGTCAGATAGTCTCTGTGGTTATAGTTGCTCACCATCGAGCCATCTTATTGTCTTGTATAATCTGGATCCTACGATGTTTTATCACCCCACTCTTCTAAGCTACCTGTGACACGCAAACTTAGAGCTGAGCTGTGTATTTCACGAATGGTGTCAACTTTCCCAACAAAAATCTATGGACCTTGTCTGAATCTGTTGCTTTTAAGCTCGGCATATTTTTTAAATCTATTTTGTTACTGATACTGTTGTTAACAATATCTTTTCTTGCTGATTAAACACCACAACTCTCCTCTTCGACCTTTTCCAGCTTTTTCCCATATATTCCTCCAAAACCTTTCGGCTTCTTATGTATTAGGCATAATGATACTACATTCCTGCATTCCCAGTTCATCGCTCAGTACGTCTTGCGCGTGTTTGCCAGACTGTTAAATATTTACTGCTTCACTCTGTCTTCGTGTCTTTTGTTTCTTGCTGATATAACTTATTCACTGCTAGAGCCAACGGAATGAAAAATGCATTTCATGACACCTAAAAATAACCTGAACTGTGAGAACCACAGAAAGATGCAACTATATAACGGATGTCTAGTCAAAACTGGTACCTGGGATTAGCATGGCGAATATAAATGTGCGAAAAAAGTTTGTTCTTTATATGTATTGAAGAGACAGCCAGGGGACCGTCAGATACCTGATTAACAAATGCAACAAATTTACCAACGATGAGTCCAAACATGGTCACAACTGATGGCTGACCCAGGAATATGGGATGAAGCATTCAATCAAGTGAAACGGCTTTAATGCATTCAAAGTGAAAAAGAACATCAAGACAAGATCCTGAGGGAACTCAACATTTAGACCAAGCACAAACTAGAGCAGAGTTCATAAATAGGACCATTTGTCAAAGTGGGTTGATATTACGTGTATCGAAACAGTATAAAGATATTCTTACCCAAAACGAAAGATCAAAGAACATAACAAGATCAGCAGAAATTGTACAAAGTGTAGTAAGACAAAATTATGAGGTAAGTAAAAGATCGCGTAATAACTGAGAATCTTTACATACTTCAAAAGGTATAACCTCCCAGGATAGAATCTTTAGAACCCAAGTATCATCCCAAGGAATTGGACTTCCTCCTATTTAATAATAGTCTATTTAATACACTCACCGATAGGACAACTTTGCCGCATTTAAACTGCTAAAACTATTACTACAAATCTAAAAATAATAAAAGGAAGATGAAGGGGGAAGAGGATCGAAAGAAGGAGTAATAACCTTTTATGGCGCTGCGACTGCTAATCTACGTTTCGCACACACACATAGACACACACACACGCACACAATCACACACATATATAATCTAACCCGCGTCTCCGCGGGGGTTACGACACCCATTCCTTTGCCCGTACGCACCAACCCTTATACCCTCTCCAATAAGCGCAGATTCCCCAAAATGATGGGACCTAGTCGTAGGTATAAGCATTTGTGCGTAACAGATACATTCGCATCGCGACCCAGTAATTAACTCTAATTTTTGATACACAGTCACTCTGGATTCCTCTGACAGAAATCAAGGAGTATAGAAGTTTATACAGAAAGTAATATTATGATAAGGTTCGAGCATTTTTAATTCATCCCTTCTGAGAACCCGCGGACACCAGAGTTCGATTCTCAGTCGGGGGCAAATTCACAATTGTCTTACCTGTAAATACAAATAATATTCTTTCCTTATACATGATTCACCTCATATTATCACGTGTCCCCACCCACTCCTCTCTGTCTCTGTCTGTCTGTCTGTCTGTCTGTCTCTGTCTGTCTGTCTGTCTGTCTGTCTCTCTCTCTCTCTATATATATATATATATATATATATATATATATATATATATATATATATATATATATATATATATATATCGGATATATTTATATTTATCTGTCTGCTTTATACCTGTAACCTATTGTGATTGTGTCCATCAAGCAGACAAACGTTCTAAAGTAGCACAAAGCAACTTTTACTTTTTCATTACACGTTTACACAACAATTTTGCATAATATTTCTATCTTTACACACACACACACACACACACACACACACACACACACACAGTGCTCATTGTTCCTATATATATATGCTACACAAAATGTGGTCTCACTTACACCGTACATGTACAGAGAAGATAGGGCTGTTATTGGATTTAATGTCATCCGTGATGCCTAGTACACAGGTCAGATTTGTACTATCCTCTGGTTGAATGTTCTTGATGGTGAGATTGCCGCCAATGACATCATACTTTTTGTCTGGTGTTAGCAGCTGACCTCCCATGTACCATACATATTTTGAAACTCCGATTGAGTTGCCAGAGCAGCTTAACTGATAGTCTTTTCCAGCCCACGGGGAGCTTGACTCTACAATAACTGGATTCGCGGGTCGACGTTCTAAAAACAAAATAAATAAATAAATAAGCAAATAATTGGATACTTGAGAAAAGAGTGAGGTAGTGCTGAAGACAGACATGTACACTATAGTGAGGTAGTGCTGAAGACAAAACATGTACACTATAGTGAGGCAGTGCTTAAGACAAACATGTACACTATAGTGAGGCAGTGCTTAAGACAAACATTTACACTAGACTGAGGTAGTGCTGAAGACAAACATTTACACTAGACTGAGGTAGTGCTGAAGACAAACATTTACACTAGAGTCAGGTAGTGCTGAAGACAAAGAAAATGAAGAAAAACATATCAATATCAACTACTTTTTGTGACACTTAGGCTGAATGTCATTAGCTGGCACGATACATGATCTAAGTAAATTCAACACAAGGACCAAACGATCCCTCGCAATGCCGCCAATGTTTCTTCCCAAAATTGACCTAGACATAATATTTTTATCTAGGAGAAAATGAGGCAAGTCTTATTTATCCTAAGACGACATACACGATAATAGCAGTCAACCCGCATGTCTGTCTGTATGGAAATCAAAGTAGTCAATTGTCACAAAAAGAGAAAGAAAAAAGCTCTTTTCAATCGAAAAGAAAGCAAAAAATGAATGAGAGTTAGCTAAGGCTCAATAGGAATTAATGTTACGGCGGCCATCTTGGATTGGGTCGTTATGGGGTCAATGTGAATTTAACATTAAACCATATATTTAATATTATAGACCGGTATGGGGTCAAGTGGTAATGCAATGTTAAAAAGCCCATAGGATTTACATGGTGCGCCTGTATGGGATCTAGCACACACACACACACACACACACACACACACACACACACACACACACACACACACACACACACACTTCCATAGGTTTTACATTCTGGGCCGGTATGGAGCCAAGGGGAAAGGTAATGTGAAAAACGTTCATAGGCTTAACATTAAGCTGTCACGTCCATAAGTTTTACATAGTGGGCCTGTATGGGGTTTAAAAAAAATTGTAATGTGAAAGCGTCTATAGATTTAACATTAAGATGTCAAACTTTGTGGGTGGGGTGGGGGAAAGGGAAGGGGTAGCGGAATTGAACATGATGTGTGATACTGACCAACACTCACACTTACTGACCAACACACCGTTATACTGACCAGCACCCAAGCCTACTGACCAACACTCACACCTACTGACCACACTCATACCTACGGACCAACATACATTGTACAAGGGGATGTAAAGTGGGAGGTAGAGGAAAGAAGAGTAACACCTTTAACGGTACCATCTTCTCCTGCATTACTACCATCACTGCCAGAATATGACGATTTTAAAAAGAAACAGAAGAAAGAACTAGAGACATTTTTTGCAACGCCAATAAAAGAAAAAGAACAGACTTTTGTACAATTGCAAGAGGAAGAGAAAGCTACAAGAGATGAAAATTATGAGAGGTGAATAGAATGAAGTGAGTGAGAACAGGACTTCAGAAACTGTAAATGTGTTACGGGACATTGTGGCTGAGCTAAAACAACTGAGAAGAATGTAAGAAGCCTCTTTGGAGAAGATCCTAGCTATTGTACCACTTCAAACGTATCAATCAGTGAGCCGTCGGTATTCGGCCAATGCTTTGCGTTGTTTACATTACCTGTACGAAACTCAAGACAAGTCGAGACAACATGCAGAAACGTTGGAGGAAAGAAGATTGGGTCTTATTCCGGGGAAGGTTGGAATTTGGAAAACCCACAGATCGCGTACAAATTTCACGGATGTTTATGACACTGATGTCCCACGTGTTATTCTGACCGAGAACTGAAAAATCCGTAAACATGGAAGATCTGTATGAAAGAACGCACCAACGACGCCAGAGTTCGGAAATTCAAGGATACTTCTTGGTGGAAATGTGGGAGCACGACAACGATCGACTTTTGAAAACAGATCCTGAATTTCGACGCATTGTTGAGGACTACGATGTGGTGGCCATCGAACCTTCGAATCCTCGTGACAGTTTGTTTGGAGGTTAGACAAATGCGACACATTTATTGTAAGAGGCAGACGGATCTCAAATACAAGAACACTTAGGTTATTACGAAAATAAAATGTCAGTGCCAGTCAAATCCCGATTGAATATCTATAAAATGAGAATTCCCGAAGAATGTTTTTTATTTTAGTCGTCGACATTTCGTCGATTACGTTAACCGAGAATTAGTGCATCCTCATTATTTTCCTCTCTGTAAATCGTATTTTGACAGTATATATACTGGAATAAAAGAAGATCACAGACAAAATATTCTCCAAAGGAAAGTCATGGTGAAACTACATTTTCGAAAACGATTCTCGACTGAACTGTAACTCATGTATCCTTTGTATCGATGAGTAGCTCGACAGCGATGATATGGTTTGAAGAGTATATTCAAATTGGTCTTTCGTACCGTGGAACCCGTCTTGAAACGTATGGTCTCCCAAGGATTGTATGCTAAAATGAAACAACTATAAATTTACTTCACACTCCTGTCGAAGCCATTGATTCATCCTCCACGCAGCAAGAATTATGCTGAAAGTGACATCAAAATCAATTAAGACCTCACTGACATGGTAAGAAAAGAATAAGAGGCGAAGACCTGTCTTAGACTTGGACGTTTTTGATTATTAAAAATCATGCACTGAGATTCTCGCAAATGTTTCAAGACAGAAGTAGATTTGTTTGCCATTCCCAATACGATGATGACAGTGCAAGAATCCCAGTGTGTAGAATTCTATCCTGTTTTGTCTCTGATGATTTCAGCTCCAATCGCATTTGAAATCAAGGCAAACAGAAGATTACATCAATCTGAATAACAGTTACTTATATCCGAAAGTGAAAGTCATCAAAACCAACACCAATCCAAACATCGATGCTAGAATGGCCCCCGTCCACAATTTCATCCATTCGTTGTTCAGTCAAGTGAATTTGTACCTAAACAACAAACTGGTCAGCAGCAGCATGTATAATTACTAAGCTTACCTAGAGACTCTCCTGACTTATGAAAAAGAAGCTAATAACACAAACCTCGATGCTTGTGTAGTATGGAAATCCAACACTTTGGGTGCGTTCAATGATACAGAGCTGACAGAGGCTGGCGACCTTAACAATGTAAAATTTAACTACCGACAAAAGAAAATCAATATAGAATTGTTGGATCGTTTACACTTGGACCTATTGTTGCAAAACGAGTATTTGTTGAATGGCTGGATGTACGTCTGAGACTCAATCAAAGTAGCATCGTTTTCCATTTCATGGCTCACGCTAAAAGTGTCAACAATTTCTCCTATCATAGGATGGTTCTCTTCACACAGTTTCCATTGCTTTGTATCCTTGCTGTAGAAAACCACTAAGTACCTAACATTCTCTCTGAAATCTTTTGTTATAGAAACTCCATCTTTACTGGGTCTGTGACGTCTTGGCTTTCTGTATTGTATATTTTCCTTGTGATTGCATTTTTAAAACATAACAAAAAAAAAAAAAAAAAAAAAAATGAACAGATATAGATACAATGTTTTTTTTTTTGAAACTTCTGTTTCATCTATTTTAAAATTAGGTTTACCAAAATGTATCTGTTATCAGGTAACCGGATAAATTAACCTATACTTTTGATCTGTTCTTTATATTTTGATCTTTCGGAACGCAGTGCGTTTCTAAAGACTGTTGTTTGTTATATGATTTGTATTTCATATATACAATGAAACATCTAATGTCAGCAGGTATTGTTCTAAAATAAACTAATATATTCGACAAAGCAACTGAGCATATGCATTGAAAATATTTCTTAATATGCAGGTTCACACATGGAAATAGACTAAAACAATTGAATGATAATAATGAAAAATTCATACCTGTTAATAAATATGCTCATTCCATGCAGTAGTAAAGTACACGTAAAAGAGTAAGTATAAAAAATATAGGTCAACCCAATACGATGTACCAATACCGCCAGTGCCACCGTTTATTTGGCCTCTTGAAATAATTAACCACCTTTGATTCGGTGGAGTGAGGGAGTTAGAACATTACTGATATAAACAGATTGATCAGCATCAAAGAATTCAATAAAATTATCCTTACGGGAACAGACATATAATATGAATAATAATCCTGTATTTACTTTATTAACATAATGGGACATTGTTTCTTAGATTGTATGTACTATAGTTTAAAAGAAAGCAGGATCAACAGCAGTTATGTCAAGAAATTATTAGTAAAACTAATTCCATTCAAATTTTATAGGAGTTGAAAATTATGTTTTGAGCACTTACTATATTGAAATGTTATCTCAAAATATAATATAACATCTCTCTCTCCCTCCCTCCCTCTCTCTCTCTCTCTCTCTCTCTCTCTCTCTCTCTCTCTCTCTCTCTCTCTCTCTCTCTCTCTCTCCTTACCTAGAACATGAACTCGCCATAGTTTCAGAAAATGGCCCGTCGTCTCGTCAGACATGGTTATGTTACCATTATAACTTGAAGACACGTTCCTTATGGTAACTAACACTTGATCCGCTTCATTCATGTACGTGACATCTACTTCATCTCCTTTAGAAATACTTATCTTCGAGTCAGTTGTCGTCTTTTGTATGGATGCCAATACTTGCTTATCACTTCTTTGGATAGTAATTTTTTTCCAGTTTAGGCTGTAGTTAAAGTAGAGTTTTGCCTCTTCATTTACGACAGCGTAAACAACATCTTCCAAAATACACTCTGAAAAATAATTCAAAGTATCACAGTATACTATTATGGTCTTCAAAAGATGTCCTGCTAAGATACAGATGAATCGTCAAAGTGCAATACTGCACTGGATGTAATATAGGAGATTTTACATGGAAGAATTGTTCTTGGTTATACCATACAGACATAACCGTGGTGACCGGTGAAAGATTTGTATGAGCTGCAGACAAGGGAATTTTTTACAATAATTACAAAATTTCCCTGAATGAGTAACGATCAAAATTTAGGAATAAACAGCTCATAAACGCCATGAAGTGAACGAAAATAGCAGTTTGAGGACCTTCAAAAGTAATGTTAGAGTTTCCAGCTGCCCGATAATGTACTTTTTCTCGACTATTTTCCAGGGCAACCATATATAGGGCCTAAAACAACCAGGATTGATAGTTCCAAGTATCATATTTTAACTTAACCTGGAGATCTTTGCCACACTCAGTCAGGACATAATTTGTAATTAGGTAAGCCACTGGTCGTAATCACAAGATGAGTTGTCCTTAATATTGAGATGAATACGATATCTCACTATAATTATAATTCCTTCAGTGTCCGTTCTAGAAAGGTTTCATTATACTTGTAGGTGTTTCTTACCGCTCAGCATCCAAGTACATGTGAAAAGCAGCAGAAGTGACGATGTGAAAATCATTGTGTTCTGGTCGTCTTTCTGAATATCAGTCTTCTATGGAGGAAAGCCTTTAACATGCTGGTCGGTTATTTTCCCCTTAGATTACAATTTGCGATCAAATTTGTCGAAATATGAGTAATAATATCCTACATAATGATTCATCGAAAGCTATGTATCATATACACTGATTTATCTAGACATCTGTACAAACAGGACACACCACTGTAATCGTCTTCCTCTCAGATGGGTCATTATTATGGAGAATAACAGGAAAGAGTGAGGGTTAGTCATTGCTGATAAAAGCGTAACGTCTTTTCGTAAGAGAGGAGGGGATTTTATGGGAAGAGCATTAAATAGAACACAATGCAAAAATTAGGAAATGTATTTAAAAAGCGAATAAAACTTGTTCAGATAAAAACGCATTAAAGCTTTTGACTTTAAACATATTTTATTGGTAATTATGTAACAATTTACATGAGTTATTATAACTATCTGAGGTCCTTTCCCCGAAAATATAAACAACTGCTCTCTGAATGGCAAATAGGCAAATTAAATTAACATTCTAAACACATTGACATTCTAAACACGAATAACAACTGAACTCAAAGATAAAAATGTTGAGGAAAAAGAAGAAACAATGAAGAAAGGAAAGATAGAGCGAAAAAGAGAAAACTATCACAGGTTTACCTAAATTTCAAATAAATTTAGATAACTATAAAATTAAATAAGTTTGATTTAAAGTTTAGAAAGAAGGAAATTATTTAACTGCACAAAATTCAATCCGTTTCCTAATACAAATAATTCAAATACACAGGAAATCAGAAATTAACATGTACGTAGATAACTGAAGGTATAAGAAGCAATAACGATGAGAACAATTTTAGCAAGTTGAAATCGTATGCAGTCCCCCTCTCAACCCCCCTCCCCCCAATTCAGTTAAAATCCCAAAGAAAACGTTATAAAATTAATTTGTCTTCTAAATGTTGTTGTGGTCTGATCAAAAAGTGTATGATTATGCTGTACACTAAAATTTTCATCCCTTTTCAGGAGTACGTTTGTAATTATTTCTTGTGTTGTTTATAAAATTGATCGAAACAGAGAAGCACGGCAGGCATACATTTTATATAAGGCAATAGAAAAAATAATAATTTTCTGCATTTCCTCAGCAGTTGCGCATGCATAAAAGAGTAGCTGAAGGTAGTGGTTTGGCTATTTGCTACAAAGGACTTTCTTTAACTACAGGTAAAATTGTCTCAGTGGATGCGCCACCGTTAAAAAATATTACTTCCACAAAACGAAATTCGCTGGTCATATAGCTGTGTCACTATATAACTATTTAGCTACAATAACCATTGAAAATCATCATTTGACTAATAAAATGAGGTATGTCAGAGCTGGTATACCGATAAAGCTAAAGAGGATACGGGAAAGAGGAGAACAAGATATAGATGATGTAAGGGATGTGCGTGTAAGTTAAGATCTGTCCGCAGATATTCCATGGTTTATTATCATATTGTGACAATCATTGACCACGAAACATTTGAATATAAATGCGATAAGACAGTACAGTTCTATTCATTCTGAATGCTTACTAAATAAAAGGTCCACAACACGTATGAATAGGATAATCAGGAAGAAATTCAAAACCGCAGAGATAAAATGACAGAGGATAATAGGGAGAGATTTAATGTTGAAAATATGCAGCGGGGAGAATCAAAGGAGGACCAAATATCTGACAAATATGATACCGTATATAATTTGATTAACTTCTAAATTGTTTTCTACGTATCTAAATATTAAACTTTAGATTCAAAAGACTAACAAACACTCCTCCTAATCCGTGTCCTGCCACTCAGTTTGTCCCTCAAGTGAAGAAAAATATAGGTAACCTAGATGTGTTAACGGCATACAAACGTCTTTATAATTACAGAACTGGTACGGTTGAATACTGGATGAAATTGTAGGTTGGTGAAATTAAGTCAATGGTAATGTGTGATAAAAAAAATCAAAGTATAAGGTGTTGTGCAATCTATAGTTTAGGTGTCCACGATCAAAGCAATATTTACTACACAGTCTGTTTCCACTGTTCAAGACATTGTTAAAAAATTACTTGAGAAATTAATTGTAGGCGTCCAAGATATGACTCTGATTAAAACATCACGATGATAAAATATGAGCAATATATTTCAGATTCAAATGTAGACTTGACTATGCTGTTAGTGGTGATGGTATATTTGTATTGCCGAGCGTCATGATGATGAAAATGGGTAGTATTGTAGGATACAAGAACAACTTAAAAAGTCATCCGACGGCTTTAAACTATGATTGAACACTTAAATAAAAATCGACGTGAGAAAGAATATTATTCCAGCAGCTGATAAACAGTCTGTAAACTAAATCAAAAGACAATAGAACAGAAGAAAAAAACCTGGGTAATAACTGGAAACAATAAGGGACAAAATGGTACAAGTCTTGTAATCGCATCTGCACATGATCTAAAAGACAAAGATCATGAAATAAACAAACAATCAGCTGGTCTAATTTTCTTTTAAAATAAATTATGAATGTTTCATCCTCCTTGATGCCATGTCTGCACCTCTTATTTAAACTGCAAACAACAGGCCAAATAATACAAAAATAAGCAAGATGATATTATTAGCCAAGAAGGAAGCAACAACAATACTAGGCAGTGCTGCTGTTGCCTTTTGAATAGCTCGAACAAACGGCTGGCTATAGTTTTCATGCTTTTTTATTACTTTGTCCACGAAATGACTCTTTCTCACCTTTTCCACAACCATAACTACCAACACTATTTACCTGTTATCATATTTTCTAACGATAGAGTAACAATTGATATTGCCATACCTATTGCTGCGACAATGGTAGCAATTGTTACAGCTTTTTCTTTGAGCAATCTGTCTTAACCTTTCACCGAATGGTAACATTTCTCTGACATTTGCATCAATGTTTTCAGTGTTGTCTCTAACATTTTTCTCCAACTCTATTAAATGTTCACTTAATTGTGCTCATTGACTTTGAGTAATTTCCAACTGATATTGCAATTAAATTTTTGTCGTTGCATCTGTCTCTTTACATATATCTTTCTTTATGTCCTCTCTTTGTGTGTCATATATTGCAGTGTTTGATTTCATTTTCGATACAACAACAACTACGGCATTTACATAATCTTTTAATTCTTTTTCAACTTCCAGAGTAAAAGATCTGCTATCTGCAAGTGGAAGTTTCTTACTTCGAATTAATTTATGACAATCATCTATGATAATATCTGCTTCTTTTACTTTATGATCGAGCGGTTCAATTGTATCTATTGTTTGCATCTATGTTTCTTCAGAAACTTGTATTGGTTGTCTTTGTTTACATAGTAGCTTCTAAAGGCTGTTGGAAAGGTCTGTCTAGAGGTTTACCATTTGGTGGTATCGTTTTATTTTCGTCTTTCGTCGAGTCTAATGACTTAAGAAAGTTTCTTTCACCTGTTTTCGTAGTTATAGAGTTATGTGCTAACCTTTTACTCTGGTAATACAATATGTTTCCATCATACTGTAAGCGAGGTTTAATTATTTGGTTTCATGTATTATCTATGTTAAAAGCGTGTTTAACAAATTATTTGTATGTATCCACTTAAGCTGCAGTTACGGGAATTTCAAATCCCTCATTAGACAAATTTAAATGTGTATCAAATTGTATGAGTGCTTGTTCTTGTATGAAATAATCATATTCATATGCTGGATTTTCAAATGTCTGATCATAAAACATCTCCACCACCAATTTGCCATTTTCACACAATTAAAATGATTAAAAAACCAGACAAATAATTCGATTTCTCGAAAGATACAAATAGCAGTAGGTTTTTTTTCTCCGGAAATTGAAGAATATATACAAGAGTTAAAAATTAGTATAGAAAATACCAAAATATCGAAAGAAGAATAAGGAATTAAATATTCTATGTTTGAATCATTAATACTAATATCTTCAGGTCCGGTAGATTTTAGCAATGTATCATAAAAGTCAGTATATGGAATGCCACGTAAATTTAAAGTATTATCAGATTTCATATTGTCTCTTCACTCATATAATATTCAAATTCTTGTAAATTATTCTGAAACTTTCATCATTGTTGTCCTTTTTTTGAGTTTTTATTTCGGTTTACTCGATTTTCTTCATTCCATCGTTTATGATAATCTCTATTTCCTTCATTCCATTTTTGTGTAGTGCTTCTTCATTCATAGTTTGCAGCAACCATTACCTTAATAAAACTCAGTTATGACTATTTCTGTTTTGAATTTTAACTATATCGTTGCAACCATCATTTATATTTTACTATTTCATATCCAGTGAACTAAGCACATTTCAATTTATACTACTATTACTTACAGCATAATTCTAAGACGAATATAGTTGAATGGAATTGACGACATGATAAGCAAGGCAATAAATTAAATCAATCGCGGGGAATTTAATTTGGTAGCTGCTGAATATAACAAATACAATTAGATAAATAATGCAATCGAGAAGAAAGTAAACAACACAGAAATGCTTTTGTTTAGAGGGGGCAAAGACATTGAAAGATATAAAAATTGTGGAGAAGCTTACAACACACATAAAGTATATTATCATAACAGAAGCAAAGGATACAACGCAAAAAGAAAAGTTAAAACATTTGGTTGTTTCACTTTCAGCTCTTTTAATTTAAGCTACATAAATGGAAAGCTATCTTACGATAAACATTTCACCTCAGAATGATATCTATTTTACCAATCCAATTGATAACAGAAATGGTAAACTATTAATTTCATAACAGAGAATTGATTTTGTTGTTGATTATTACAATGTTTCCTATAAACGCAATATCAACAAATTCTATTAGATCGACGACTAATATGAAACAAAGGCTTTTTAAATTCTGATGGTTATAACTTTTAAATGTACATGAACAAAATCAAAATGGACTATCTGCTAATGCTGACAATGAAGACAGTAAACATATTGAATGTTTACAACACAACTCAAAAATTCTCATTACACCTTCTAACAATTACACAGTGCACATAACAAATTAGAACGCTAAATTGTCAGTATTCAATACAGATCAATCTAAACAGACATCTCCTGAATCAGATACAGTTTTTGGAAGTTTTAAATCCCCCAATTTATACATTTGTCTCGATCAAGTAAAGATAAATAGAATAAAAATGACTTTACTGCTGGCTATTTTTGTATCCTTGAGTTTCTACCTTTAACAAATGTAGCTTTGTTTTTACAATGTTAATGGTCTTTACAAGCAATTACAAAGAAGTACCATAAACAGATTAAGCATCAGTATAAACGATGAAAACAAAGTGTGATAGATTTTGGCGGTATGCCTGTAATATACGTTGTTGTTTTTTCTCACCTAAAGGAAATGAGAGATCATAGTGATCTTAGTTTTCATTCTGCAGAGAAGACAGATGAAACACTATGTTAGTCAATGAACAATTGGTTAAATTATTTAAACCTCAACAATAACAGTATTGCAATTGTTGGTGATAACACCAATGCAGCTAATAAAATCTTTTTAACGAAACATATTAATCAGTTAGTAATAGTTTAAAGTCTACCAATCTATAAAATATCAAAACATGAAGAGAAAAGGTTGACAACACAATAACTGCTATCGAACAAAGCGGTACCAAAAGACCTAACAAAATCCACGAGTTGCAAAAAAAAAAAAAAGCCATACAAATATTATAAACCATAAAAGAAAGACTAGAAAAAATGCCAAACATTCAACAGTGCTTATAACCCACTGAATAGAGAATAAACTCAGAAATAGCTGCTTTTGAGAGTGATATGGAAAATAAAGATTATATAGAAGAATATGGTACATTTCACTCGCTGTTCCAGAAAGACTTAAATGATGAAATCTAACAAAACGATCAAGAGATTTAAAATGATTTTGGTACCAGTATTACTAACATGAATAACAAAATAACTGCTAACACTAATACTTTCTCAGAGTTGCAAATATGAATTATTTAACTAATATAGCCAAAAAGGTGAGAGGATAACAACAAAGAAAATAAATTACAAATGCATAAGATTTATCTATTACTGATCTGAATGATAAGATCAGAATGATAAATATATAGTATTATAACAGTAACGCGATCTTGATTGCTAGATCACGTCGAGTTGTCAGCATCAAAAAATCCGGATCATTACGAGACGCGAAGCGTCGAGTCATGATCCTGATTTTCTGATGCTGACAACGAGACGTGATCTAGCAATCAAGATCGCGTTACTGTGATAATGATATTTTTGTTATATACCTACCAATTTTCAGATCATTTAATAAAATCACTATATATTTGTTAAAAAAAAAGAAATTGCTAAACATTTCAACCTCTTTAATACGAACTTCATCTTAAAGCATAAACCGAATTACATTTTTGAAAAGCTGACATGCGCATGAATATTAGTTGTATGAATGAAATTTTTGGAACAACGGTCACTCACTTTGACTACTATCACTGTCAATAACACAGATTCTTCGACGCTTGGGGGCAGCAGACTCGTATATGTGATTTATAGTTATTTTGCAGTTATCAAATTTTGCATCTCTGAAGATTTCACCAGCTGAATGACTTTTGAAGTTGCTTTCCGAAGCTAGGTTGAATGCGTTTCTGGCGGGACATTGTGAGAGGCTCCAGTGGGGACTTGACAACAAAGGCAGGGGCCTTGTTTACTTTCGGTGCTAGTTCTGCAGCGGCATTGTCAGGAAAATCATTTAGAATTGATGGCAAACTCACATATTCATCCATGATCTGCATGTCGAACTCATCGATAAACACATCTTCAATATTTAAAATTTCAAATTCATCCATTATGCGGGAAAATCTCTAACGTTACAAATTATGACCTTTCGTAAATGGTTTGTACTGTCAGTAATGTTTTGGTACTCGATTCCCGAATGTGATCTTGTTTCAGACGAACATTTTGGTAATATTGTACTACTTCAAAATAAAGGAATAAATGCTTTTTTATTGTTGTTTTGACAAAAAAATTGTTTGCACCTTTCAGATATTTGACATAAAACGCAAGCTTTCTTAACTAACGTCGCTGTGAGAGCTTTGTTTACTGCTAGTGTTGGCATTCCATCGCTAGGGGCGCTGCTAGTTTCACCAGGAAACCTCGAGGATAAAGTAGTCCCAGCCTTGTTTGAGAGGATGGTGATACGGATTTGGAAAACGATAGTATCGTTTTCCGGCTTGTAGGAAATGACGGTAAAATTCTGGCTCTTTCTTGGGTAGAAAATTGGTAGGTGTATAATAAAAGATGTTACCTTTTACAAAATTTAAAAAAAAAAAGTTACGTGCTGAAATACAGCAATCAAAAGCAAATGGAAAAGAAGATATGAATATTAAAATAATAATGGTATTGTTTTGTGATAGCGTAATATTAACAAATTATACAAAAGGATACAATATACAAAAAAAAAAAGATTTAAATGGTTTGGAGCAAACGTTTACAAAAGAAACAGATGCAACCAACATTAAAATATTTTTTTTACAAAAAAACTCTTGCATTAAGTGGTAACATTTTTACATTTTAAACTAAAATAGATTTTAAAAAATTATAGGCATGCAAATACAGCAACGAGCATAAATAATCCTGCACTGAGTTTTAGAATGGATACATTAAAAAATTACATCGATAAATACAAACAGGAGTTTGAAGTGGAAATTAAAAAATCCTTGGTTGTATAGTGCGTTTTGAAGTAATGTATCAAGTCAGGATTATCCAGATGGTGTCATTATACTAGCAAGCAGAGACAGATTGTTTGTCAGAGGGTCTAGTAGCTTACTGTATACTTTCATGTCTAACATTACACTTAAACAATTAGCTGAAACGTATGAGCTTAACTCATTAACATGTGTTGAATACAGATTATACCTGATAGATTGTTCGCAGACACAATATGTCATTACAATAAAGAAAGTAGGTCCATGTACAAGTTTGATAAACAGGTTTATTGAAAATAAAGAACACGCTGAGTTGTATATTAGAATACAGGTAAAGAACCAACTTCTAGCTTAAATAATGAACATGTCAAAGGAATCTGATCATGGCAGTATAAATGGAATCATGTACTTATTACGTGAAAAACAGAAACATATTTTAGATATTAATTTAAATGGTCCTGAATGAAACTTTAGCTAATGTTTAATCAAACTTGGCAGCAAAATAAAAATATGCTAACGCTAATTTGTTATTCTTAAAAGGCAACAGCAGCAGTACAAATTGGAGATATAATAACTAATTGATTATCATTTACAGGAAACAATTATCTGTTCACACATTATTTGATTGTAATGGGGCTGATAAATGGCAAATCAAGCATTAAAACCCGAAGGAAGATTTACAAGGTAAAACTGCCGAGTTCAATGAAAGCAGAGCAAAATGACTACCTGAATGAAATATTAAGAAAACAAGGTTTGGTTACCCTGTACTTGAATAATTTGGATAATGTTTTTGCTCTCTTTTCTTGTACTCGTCCTGGTGTTACTTTTGATAAACATTGCCAACTTGAATTTTGTGATTTTAGCAGCCTTTGGATGAGCACGTAAGTACGAGTACTTATTTCTTGCTCCTGTAATGGGCTTTAGTGTTTATAACATTTTCTTTAAAACTTTGCTAGTTTTTGTGGCTATTAAATAGAAAGGATGGCAACCTATAGTAACTACATAACCCCTTGCAATCAATATAAAAATCCATAAGATTTTATACATCTTAATTGAAGACATCATTGCTAGTTTGAGACGACACTAATCTTAACAAATCCTTCATCCCACAGTGATGATATTTGTCTGAGCCATCAAATGCAATCAAAATGCAGACAAGGTGGACAAAAAAACTTGTATTCATTTTGTTGCAGCAAATTTCATGGTGGTAAGACCTGAATAAATCCATTTCCTGGTAATTTTTCCGTCATGTATCAATGTATAATGTATAATTTATAAATGAACAATGGTATGCATTTTTTGGATATTTGTAATACAGATTACATTCTTGATGTACTTGACCATTATATTTACTCTCTAAGTGAGTGTGATTTCTTACTATATCTTCAATTATTATTTTTTCGTCTTGAAACGGAAAACAGGTCCTTCAGGCTTGTTTTTATTATATTAATCCCATTATATTATAAGCTATTATACCAATTTTCAAAGTAGTGGCTAATTAGATAATTAAGATATAGGCCGAAATCGAATTACCACAAGATGGCGCCATGTTGGCTCTATCCAGGTACTCCGAGACTTAATCAATTTCCTTTCTCTTCCTGTGACGTCGCGTCGCCATATCTCATCGGTGATAACAGTTAGTATATAATAATTTTGTGATGAAACAGGGATGAATATTAATTTTGATATCACTGAAATTATTGTTTTAAGAAACAGGGGTTTTCTAAGAAACAATGAGCAGTGGAACTTTCGAGGTCAACCAATTGATACTGTATCAGGATATAAATATATGAGGCTTCGCTTTGCCCGCAAGCTCAACTGGACTATGGCAAAATAATGTTGGGATTGTTACGACTCTATGGTCTAAAAAAAAATGTAACAGAAAGAAAGTGAAACCAACAAATCAAGTAAAAATCAACAAGCAATTTATTACTAGATAATTAAAATGAAAAATCAAAAAGTCACTTACAGTAATGTGTTTTGAAATCCTAATAATCCAATAAGAATGATTGTTCTAATCACAAGTCCTAAATATAGAATGTTCCGAATTCACGGCTGTGTCCTTGAATGTTATGATGTGCTAATGGTCTCCAAAGTCCTGATGTACTAGTAATCTTGATGTGCTGATGTCAAAATGAAGTATTCCAAAATCTCTGAATAAGTTCACATAAATTCCAAAATTATCAATTAAAAATCCAAAATCCAAAAGTTTATGAGCACTGTTATAATCCAATGAATATTTAAAATAATTCCTCTCTTAGAATTTGGAATGAATTTTCACAACTGTAATAGCTCTTTACAAGACTGATGGTAATGTCGAACTGAAAAAATGTCCACCAAACATGGTATATATAAAGATTGGTCACATGACAGAATGTTCTAGAACATGAGTCATCTTAATGGAATTTTATTTGTAAACAACAATCAACCTTGACCTTCAAATTGAGAAAACATATTGATCAAAACAACCTAATTCAAGGACACTAGTTATACATGTTTTTCCTAATAAACATAAAGATTTAAGCAAATATTAAAGTGAAGAAACATTTATAATTTCCTAAAATATTTATAATATTATATAAACATCATACATAACACCTCCCCTCATAAAGAAAAAGAAAGATTTATATAATAAAGCTTTCTTTTGAATATACATCTAATAGTACAATAACCAAAATTACATAAGAACATGTTTTATGATACTGGACTTAATTACATCAAGCAATATTACATTTCTAGGCACGTGAGAGTGCATCTGCAATCACATTGTCTTTTCCCCTGATGTGTTTGATGTCAATGTTATATTCTTGCAATATCAAACTCCATCTCAACAATCTCCGATTTTTATCTTTCATTTTGTTGATGAAAGTAAGGGGATTGTGATCACTGTACACAATAATTGGAGAAAGCGCTGAGGTAACATACACTTCAAAATGCTGTAAAGCCAATATCAAAGCCAAACATTCCTTCTCAATTGTGGAATAATTTTTCTGGTGCTTGTTTAGTTTTATAGAAAAATAACACACAGGGTGATCCACACCACTTTTGTCTTCCTGAATCAATACTCCACCAACCCCTACATCACTTGCATCAACAGATAATTTAAATGATTGGCTAAAATTTGGTGCAGAAAGAAATGGTGCATTCTTAAGCATGGCCTTTAACTTGTCAAAAGATTCCTGACACTTGTCAGACCAACAAAATTTGGTTTTCTTACTCAATAAACTTGTTAAAGGTTCAGCAATTTTGGAAAATTTGGAACAAAATTTCCGATAATATCCAGCCATACCTAGAAATCGCATCAGTTGCTTTTTACAAATTGGAACTTGAAATTCAGAGATAGCTTTGACCTTAGCTTCTATAGGTTTAACTTGACCTTGTCCCACAATATGTCCTAAAAATGTGACACAAGCATGGCAAAACTCACTTTTGCTCAAATTAATTGTCAGATTCGCATCACTGAGTCGATCGAAGAATTTTCGAATGGTTTCCAAATGATCTTCCCAGGTGTTGTTGTAGATAATGACGTCATCGATATAAGCGTCACAATTATCAAGACCAAATGTTATCATGTTCATCAGACGTTGAAACGTTGCAGGCGAATTTTTCATTCCAAACGGCATGACTTTATATTGATAAAGTCCATCTGGAGTTGCAAATGCTGAAATTTCTTTTGCCCTTTCCGTCAGTGGAATTTGACAGAATCCTTTTAAAAGGTCAAACTTGGTGACATATTCCGCATTTCCAATTTTATCAATGCAATCGTCCATTCTTGGGATTGGAAATGAATCAGTTTTGGTGACACTGTTGACTTTTCTATAGTCAGTACACATACGGAATGTATTATCTGGCTTGGGAATACATGGTGAACTCCAGTTACTTTTACTTGGTTCTATGAAATCATTCTCCAGTAGATACTGAATTTCTTTCTTCAGATAGTTCTGTTTGAGAGGATTCATCCTATAAGGATGCTGTTTCACAGGCGCAGAATCTACAATGTCAACGTCATGATAAATTTTACTTGTTCGTGTTGGAACATCAGGAAACAAGTGCTCATAGTCATGTAATAGCTGTTTTAGTTCATTTCCTTCCTGTTGTTGTAGATGTGAAAGTTTCTGGTCTAGGTTGTTCAATATCTCTGAATTCCGAAGATTGGTTATACCAGAGTCACTATAGTCTGATCGTACTCCATCGTTGATATCTTCACTGTGTGGGACAGGTACAACTAAATTAACAGAATAATTAGCTGAGCTATCTCTGTCAAAATATTCCTTTAACATATTTATATGACAAAGTTGTTTCTGTTTCCGTCTCCCAGGAGTGTTAATGATATAATTTAAGTCATTTACTTTCTTTTCAACGGTATAAGGACCATAAAATTTAGCCTGAAGAGGATTCTGAGGTATGGGAAAGAGAGCCAGAACTTTGTCACCAGGTTTAAAACTCCTTTCCTGTGTATTTCTGTCATACCTTAATTTCATATTTGACTGAGTAGTGTGATGATTAGTTCTTGCTACTTCACAGGCCTTTGACAACTTGTATTTGAAATCAGAAACATAATCAAGAAGATTAATCTTTGAGTCTTCATTTGAAAGAAGTTTCTCTTTCAATAATTTCAATGGTCCACGGACAGTATGACCAAAAACTAGTTCAAAGGGACTAAAACCCAACGACTCTTGAACTGATTCCCTAACAGCAAACAACAACAAATGAACACCCTCATCCCAATCCTTTTCTGTATCAAAGCAATATGATCGAATCATATTCTTCAAAGTTTGATGAAATCTTTCCAAAGCACCTTGACTTTCAGGGTGATAGGCAGAAGATTTAAACTGTTGGATGCCTAATTCATGCATAACTTGTTGGAAAATTCCAGACATAAAATTTGACCCTTGATCTGACTGGACAGATTTGGGAAGGCCAACAAGTGTAAAAAACTTCAGAAAAGCTTTCACAATAGTTTTAGTTTTTATATTTCTCAGAGGAATTGCCTCTGGAAATCTTGTAGATGCACACATGATGGTCAACAAGTATTGGTTGCCTAACTTGGTTTTAGGTAAAGGACCAACACAGTCTACTATTATTCTACTAAATGGTTCATCAAATGCAGGAATAGGTTGCAGATGAGCCTTAGGTATCTTCTGATTGGGTTTTCCTACCATTTGACAAGTGTGACAAGATCTGCAGTATTTAGAAACATCACTTTTGAGTTTCGGCCAATAAAAATGATTCAAGATCTTGTGATAAGTCTTACGGACTCCTAAATGACAAGCTAAATTGGTTTCATGGGCTAAATTAAGAATTTCCTGTCGATATGACTTAGGAACAACAATTTGATAGCTCACTGACCACTCGTCACCAGCGGGTACATCAGGTGGTCTCCATTTCCTCAAAAGGACCCCATTTTTCACAAAGTAACACACTGGAACTTGTGTGGCTTCAGTTTCACTAATAGCCCTCTGAAACAAACAAGATATCTCGGGATCTTGCTCCTGTTCAACGACAAGAGATTCTCGTTTGTCATCCTGAGTAGGACAAAGAGAATGAGTTGCCAAAAGAGGATCACTGTGATCAATACCATTTGATTGACCAATACCTGAGGAAAAGGTGACCTCAGCAAAAAACTGACCAATACATGTGTCAGCTAAAGGAATAATATCCTGATCAACATCAATCTCAAGAGCTCTTTTTGCCATAGCTCTAGTAACTGCACAAGCAGGGTACAAATCAGGGATTTCAGTTTCGACAGGATCAACTTTCTGATCCAAACAAGGCTTGTCAGTTACAAGTGGATTAACCACAACCTTATCTCCAGCTAGGTCATTGCCTAGTAATAAATGAACACCCTCTATGGGTAAAGAAGTCACTGCCCCAACAGTCACAGGTCCAGAAACTAAGTCTGATGCCAAATTTACGCAATGGAGAGGAACATTTACAAAGCCGCACTCTACTCCCTGAACAAGAACACTTTCACTTGAAGAAGACTCCTCAGACAAAGGCAAAGTACCTGATAATAAAAGACTCTGAGAAGCTCCAGTGTCCCTTAATATTTTTTTTATTGGGATAGGTTTGGCAGAATCACCAATAAGTGATATAGAACCTTCTGACATGAATGGTTCATAAGCCTCTAAAATAGAATCAGACTGGGGTTTGTTTGACCCAACAAATGTATTGCTTTCAATACAAGACCGTGACCTTGACCTCGTAGAAATAAGAGCATTTGGAAAAGCTCTGTCTTTACTCTGTTGCTTATTTTTCAACTTGAAGCAATCAGAAATAACGTGCCCTTTCGTTTTACAATAAGTGCACGTAGGAAGAGATAAGGATTTCTGATCAGTCTTATCAGATGTTTGATTCCTAACAGTTGTGCTGTTGTGAAATTTGGAAGTACTCGAATGAGATTGAAATGGTTTTTTTACCAGAAAACTGCTGAGAGGACGATTTATTACCAAATGAAATTTTGTGAGTCAAGGAATAATCATCAGCCATACGAGCAGCATTTTCCAAAGTTTCCACATTCTGCTCGTCAAGATAGGTTTTAACATCACTATGGATACACTTCTTGAACTCTTCAATTAACTTTCTCATGCACTCTATCCCCTCCTGGATAGGTTTTGAAATGAAATTCTGAACATTAGATGCCATTGTAAATGCTTGTTGGTTTCACACAAAAAAAATTTCTCTATTAAAAAATCTTTGCCAAAGACAAAAAAAAATTCCAAGACAAAATCAATATGAATTTCAAAGATAACTTTAATATCTCTAATATGCTTTAAAGAAATTCAGATCCCAGAAGACGAGCCCCCAATTTCTGTTACGACTCTATGGTCTAAAAAAAAATGTAACAGAAAGAAAGTGAAACCAACAAATCAAGTAAAAATCAACAAGCAATTTATTACTAGATAATTAAAATGAAAAATCAAAAAGTCACTTACAGTAATGTGTTTTGAAATCCTAATAATCCAATAAGAATGATTGTTCTAATCACAAGTCCTAAATATAGAATGTTCCGAATTCACGGCTGTGTCCTTGAATGTTATGATGTGCTAATGGTCTCCAAAGTCCTGATGTACTAGTAATCTTGATGTGCTGATGTCAAAATGAAGTATTCCAAAATCTCTGAATAAGTTCACATAAATTCCAAAATTATCAATTAAAAATCCAAAATCCAAAAGTTTATGAGCACTGTTATAATCCAATGAATATTTAAAATAATTCCTCTCTTAGAATTTGGAATGAATTTTCACAACTGTAATAGCTCTTTACAAGACTGATGGTAATGTCGAACTGAAAAAATGTCCACCAAACATGGTATATATAAAGATTGGTCACATGACAGAATGTTCTAGAACATGAGTCATCTTAATGGAATTTTATTTGTAAACAACAATCAACCTTGACCTTCAAATTGAGAAAACATATTGATCAAAACAACCTAATTCAAGGACACTAGTTATACATGTTTTTCCTAATAAACATAAAGATTTAAGCAAATATTAAAGTGAAGAAACATTTATAATTTCCTAAAATATTTATAATATTATATAAACATCATACATAACACCTCCCCTCATAAAGAAAAAGAAAGATTTATATAATAAAGCTTTCTTTTGAATATACATCTAATAGTACAATAACCAAAATTACATAAGAACATGTTTTATGATACTGGACTTAATTACATCAAGCAATATTACATTTCTAGGCACGTGAGAGTGCATCTGCAATCACATTGTCTTTTCCCCTGATGTGTTTGATGTCAATGTTATATTCTTGCAATATCAAACTCCATCTCAACAATCTCCGATTTTTATCTTTCATTTTGTTGATGAAAGTAAGGGGATTGTGATCACTGTACACAATAATTGGAGAAAGCGCTGAGGTAACATACACTTCAAAATGCTGTAAAGCCAATATCAAAGCCAAACATTCCTTCTCAATTGTGGAATAATTTTTCTGGTGCTTGTTTAGTTTTATAGAAAAATAACACACAGGGTGATCCACACCACTTTTGTCTTCCTGAATCAATACTCCACCAACCCCTACATCACTTGCACCAACAGATAATTTAAATGATTGGCTAAAATTTGGTGCAGAAAGAACTGGTGCATTCTTAAGCATGGCCTTTAACTTGTCAAAAGATTCCTGACACTTGTCAGACCAACAAAATTTGGTTTTCTTACTCAATAAACTTGTTAAAGGTTCAGCAATTTTGGAAAATTTGGAACAAAATTTCCGATAATATCCAGCCATACCTAGAAATCGCATCAGTTGCTTTTTACAAATTGGAACTTGAAATTCAGAGATAGCTTTGACCTTAGCTTCTATAGGTTTAACTTGACCTTGTCCCACAATATGTCCTAAAAATGTGACACAAGCATGGCAAAACTCACTTTTGCTCAAATTAATTGTCAGATTCGCATCACTGAGTCGATCGAAGAATTTTCGAATGGTTTCCAAATGATCTTCCCAGGTGTTGTTGTAGATAATGACGTCATCGATATAAGCGTCACAATTATCAAGACCAAATGTTATCATGTTCATCAGACGTTGAAACGTTGCAGGCGAATTTTTCATTCCAAACGGCATGACTTTATATTGATAAAGTCCATCTGGAGTTGCAAATGCTGAAATTTCTTTTGCCCTTTCCGTCAGTGGAATTTGACAGAATCCTTTTAAAAGGTCAAACTTGGTGACATATTCCGCATTTCCAATTTTATCAATGCAATCGTCCATTCTTGGGATTGGAAATGAATCAGTTTTGGTGACACTGTTGACTTTTCTATAGTCAGTACACATACGGAATGTATTATCTGGCTTGGGAATACATGGTGAACTCCAGTTACTTTTACTTGGTTCTATGAAATCATTCTCCAGTAGATACTGAATTTCTTTCTTCAGATAGTTCTGTTGAGAGGATTCATCCTATAAGGATGCTGTTTCACAGGCGCAGAATCTACAATGTCAACGTCATGATAAATTTTACTTGTTCGTGTTGGAACATCAGGAAACAAGTGCTCATAGTCATGTAATAGCTGTTTTAGTTCATTTCCTTCCTGTTGTTGTAGATGTGAAAGTTTCTGGTCTAGGTTGTTCAATATCTCTGAATTCCGAAGATTGGTTATACCAGAGTCACTATAGTCTGATCGTACTCCATCGTTGATATCTTCACTGTGTGGGACAGGTACAACTAAATTAACAGAATAATTAGCTGAGCTATCTCTGTCAAAATATTCCTTTAACATATTTATATGACAAAGTTGTTTCTGTTTCCGTCTCCCAGGAGTGTTAATGATATAATTTAAGTCATTTACTTTCTTTTCAACGGTATAAGGACCATAAAAATTTAGCCTGAAGAGGATTCTGAGGTATGGGAAAGAGAGCCAGAACTTTGTCACCAGGTTTAAAACTCCTTTCCTGTGTATTTCTGTCATACCTTAATTTCATATTTGACTGAGTAGTGTGATGATTAGTTCTTGCTACTTCACAGGCCTTTGACAACTTGTATTTGAAATCAGAAACATAATCAAGAAGATTAATCTTTGAGTCTTCATTTGAAAGAAGTTTCTCTTTCAATAATTTCAATGGTCCACGGACAGTATGACCAAAAACTAGTTCAAAGGGACTAAAACCCAACGACTCTTGAACTGATTCCCTAACAGCAAACAACAACAAATGAACACCCTCATCCCAATCCTTTTCTGTATCAAAGCAATATGATCGAATCATATTCTTCAAAGTTTGATGAAATCTTTCCAAAGCACCTTGACTTTCAGGGTGATAGGCAGAAGATTTAAACTGTTGGATGCCTAATTCATGCATAACTTGTTGGAAAATTCCAGACATAAAATTTGACCCTTGATCTGACTGGACAGATTTGGGAAGGCCAACAAGTGTAAAAAACTTCAGAAAAGCTTTCACACTAGTTTTTAGTTTTTATATTTCTCAGAGGAATTGCCTCTGGAAATCTTGTAGATGCACACATGATGGTCAACAAGTATTGGTTGCCTAACTTGGTTTTAGGTAAAGGACCAACACAGTCTACTATTATTCTACTAAATGGTTCATCAAATGCAGGAATAGGTTGCAGATGAGCCTTAGGTATCTTCTGATTGGGTTTTCCTACCATTTGACAAGTGTGACAAGATCTGCAGTATTTAGAAACATCACTTTTGAGTTTCGGCCAATAAAAATGATTCAAGATCTTGTGATAAGTCTTACGGACTCCTAAATGACAAGCTAAATTGGTTTCATGGGCTAAATTAAGAATTTCCTGTCGATATGACTTAGGAACAACAATTTGATAGCTCACTGACCACTCGTCACCAGCGGGTACATCAGGTGGTCTCCATTTCCTCAAAAGGACCCCATTTTTCACAAAGTAACACACTGGAACTTGTGTGGCTTCAGTTTCACTAATAGCCCTCTGAAACAAACAAGATATCTCGGGATCTTGCTCCTGTTCAACGACAAGAGATTCTCGTTTGTCATCCTGAGTAGGACAAAGAGAATGAGTTGCCAAAAGAGGATCACTGTGATCAATACCATTTGATTGACCAATACCTGAGGAAAAGGTGACCTCAGCAAAAAACTGACCAATACATGTGTCAGCTAAAGGAATAATATCCTGATCAACATCAATCTCAAGAGCTCTTTTTGCCATAGCTCTAGTAACTGCACAAGCAGGGTACAAATCAGGGATTTCAGTTTCGACAGGATCAACTTTCTGATCCAAACAAGGCTTGTCAGTTACAAGTGGATTAACCACAACCTTATCTCCAGCTAGGTCATTGCCTAGTAATAAATGAACACCCTCTATGGGTAAAGAAGTCACTGCCCCAACAGTCACAGGTCCAGAAACTAAGTCTGATGCCAAATTTACGCAATGGAGAGGAACATTTACAAAGCCGCACTCTACTCCCTGAACAAGAACACTTTCACTTGAAGAAGACTCCTCAGACAAAGGCAAAGTACCTGATAATAAAAGACTCTGAGAAGCTCCAGTGTCCCTTAATATTTTAATTGGGATAGGTTTGGCAGAATCACCAATAAGTGATATAGAACCTTCTGACATGAATGGTTCATAAGCCTCTAAAATAGAATCAGACTGGGGTTTGTTTGACCCAACAAATGTATTGCTTTCAATACAAGACCGTGACCTTGACCTCGTAGAAATAAGAGCATTTGGAAAAGCTCTGTCTTTACTCTGTTGCTTATTTTTCAACTTGAAGCAATCAGAAATAACGTGCCCTTTCGTTTTACAATAAGTGCACGTAGGAAGAGATAAGGATTTCTGATCAGTCTTATCAGATGTTTGATTCCTAACAGTTGTGCTGTTGTGAAATTTGGAAGTACTCGAATGAGATTGAAATGGTTTTTTACCAGAAAACTGCTGAGAGGACGATTTATTACCAAATGAAATTTTGTGAGTCAAGGAATAATCATCAGCCATACGAGCAGCATTTTCCAAAGTTTCCACATTCTGCTCGTCAAGATAGGTTTTAAACATCACTATGGATACACTTCTTGAACTCTTCAATTAACTTTCTCATGCACTCTATCCCCTCCTGGATAGGTTTTGAAATGAAATTCTGAACATTAGATGCCATTGTAAATGCTTGTTGGTTTCACACAAAAAAAATTTCTCTATTAAAAAATCTTTGCCAAAGACAAAAAAAATTCAAGACAAAATCAATATGAATTTCAAAGATAACTTTAATATCTCTAATATGCTTTAAAGAAATTCAGATCCCAGAAGACGAGCCCCCAATTTCTGTTACGACTCTATGGTCTAAGAAAAAATGTAACAGAAAGAAAGTGAAACCAACAAATCAAGTAAAAATCAACAAGCAATTTATTACTAGATAATTAAAATGAAAAATCAAAAAGTCACTTACAGTAATGTGTTTTGAAATCCTAATAATCCAATAAGAATGATTGTTCTAATCACAAGTCCTAAATATAGAATGTTCCGAATTCACGGCTGTGTCCTTGAATGTTATGATGTGCTAATGGTCTCCAAAGTCCTGATGTACTAGTAATCTTGATGTGCTGATGTCAAAATGAAGTATTCCAAAATCTCTGAATAAGTTCACATAAATTCCAAAATTATCAATTAAAAATCCAAAATCCAAAAGTTTATGAGCACTGTTATAATCCAATGAATATTTAAAATAATTCCTCTCTTAGAATTTGGAATGAATTTTCACAACTGTAATAGCTCTTTACAAGACTGATGGTAATGTCGAACTGAAAAAATGTCCACCAAACATGGTATATATAAAGATTGGTCACATGACAGAATGTTCTAGAACATGAGTCATCTTAATGGAATTTTATTTGTAAACAACAATCAACCTTGACCTTCAAATTGAGAAAACATATTGATCAAAACAACCTAATTCAAGGACACTAGTTATACATGTTTTTCCTGATAAACATAAAGATTTAAGCAAATATTAAAGTGAAGAAACATTTATAATTTCCTAAAATATTTATAATATTATATAAACATCATACATAACACCTCCCCTCATAAAGAAAAAGAAAGATTTATATAATAAAGCTTTCTTTTGAATATACATCTAATACTATAATAACCAAAATTACATAAGAACATGTTTTATGATACTGGACTTAATTACATCAAGCAATATTACATTTCTAGGCACGTGAGAGTGCATCTGCAATCACATTGTCTTTTCCCCTGATGTGTTTGATGTCAATGTTATATTCTTGCAATATCAAACTCCATCTCAACAATCTCCGATTTTTATCTTTCATTTTGTTGATGAAAGTAAGGGGATTGTGATCACTGTACACAATAATTGGAGAAAGAGCTGAGGTAACATACACTTCAAAATGCTGTAAAGCCAATATCAAAGCCAAACATTCCTTCTCAATTGTGGAATAATTTTTCTGGTGCTTGTTTAGTTTTTTAGAAAAATAACACACAGGGTGATCCACACCACTTTTGTCTTCCTGAATCAATACTCCACCAACCCCTACATCACTTGCATCAACAGATAATTTAAATGATTGGCTAAAATTTGGTGCAGAAAGAACTGGTGCATTCTTAAGCATGGCCTTTAACTTGTCAAAAGATTCCTGACACTTGTCAAACCAACAAAATTGGTTTTCTTACTCAATAAAACCCTTGTTAAAGGTTCAATTCCCCCAATTCCCCCCAAACTCACCACACCCTCCCACCATCCCACTCCACCTAATCAAAAACCCCCAATTCCCAATCCCAACCTCTCACTCAAATCCCAACTCAACACACTTAAACCAATCCCAATACCCCCACATACCACCCCCATATCCCCCTCCATTCCCCCCACCCAAAATCACCCCAACCAATAATCAACTCCACCCATCTACTCACTCCTCCAAAACTCCATTAAACCCCCCCATCAACCCTTATAATAATACTCACCATCCTACCACTCACACCTCTACCCCCAACACCCTCCCCCCATAACACCATAACCACTCCTAATCCCCTAATCCTTCTCCAAAAACCAACCCCCCTTCCATCCAAACACAATCACCCTACCCAATTCTAACCCCATCATCCCAAACAAAATCCCAAACCTACCTATTCCAAATCCCTCCACCAAAACCCCTTACCCCCAATTATCCCACAACCTCCAAACCCCAAAACACCCATCCCACTACCCCAAAATTTCAATTCCCATCCACCTAAAATTATCCCCATAATCCAAAACACACTACCTACCCCCACCTTCCATACAACAATTCAATTTCCCCCCTCCACCCATTATCCCACCCCTAACCAAAACCAATTAACACATCCCACCAACACCCTACTCACCATCCAAACAAACAACCTCACTAACATAAATCTCTTCAACACACACCTTCATCATAAACCCTTCTCCTCCAACCCCATACCCCTACCATCACCCAAAACAATAACTATAATTCCCCACCTTCCCCCCTATACCACTACCATACCACTCATAAAACTAACCAAACAAACCATAATAATACTCATATCCCCTAAACATTACACTTAATAACCCACAAACATCCAACCCTCCTCAATTAACACCCCTCTACCCACACTACATCATACCAACCCACCTAATCACACAACCCATATATTTCCCTTACCCCCCCACCCAACCCCTCCCACCAACTCATCTCACACACATACCCCCACAACCAAACCCACAAACACATCCCCCCTAATAAAATAAACCTACACCCCTTCTATAACCATCACACCAAACCTACCAAACCAAACAAAACCCCTTACACCTTCCCCCACCCCAAACTCATCCTCTTCAACATCTTACATTTCCCCTCTCTCCCTCCCAAATACCCCCTTAAACCCCCACCAAACCATATCCAAACATACCACCCAACCAAACCAAAAATCCATTTACTATATCCTCAACTAACAATACCAACCCCTTCCAAATCCCCCCAATACAAATCCCACCTCTCCCACCACCCCTCCTCAACCACAAATCCAACAACCAAATCCCTCCTAAACACAAACCCCACCAAACCCATTACCCCTTCCCTACATCCCCCCCCCCACTAACCCCCTTTCCACCCCCCCCCCTCCACAATCCCATCAACCCACCCCTCCCCCCCCCCCCCCCCCATCCCCCCCCACCACCCCCACCAAAACATACACCCCTCCCACATCACTCCACCACAACAACCCCCTAAATCATCCCACAAACCCCCCTCCCAATCCAAACCTTTATCACTTCCTCCTCAAACCCCATAATTCATCCACCAACCATCACCCAATAATTCCCCAACCCTCCCACCCCAAATCCCCAATCACATCCATTCCTCAAATTTCCTTCCCCCCCTATACCCCCCCCAACCCCCCCCCTCAAACCCCCCACTAAAACTAAAAACACAAACACCTCTTCCAATCCACATTCCCACAATACTCATACCCCCATCATTACCCCCCCTACAATTAATCATCCAATTAAAACTTACCCTTCCCCCCCCCCCCTAACCACAACAACACCACCCATTAACCACCCCCCATCCTTCCACTTAATCCCCT